>VCCN01004953.1:1223835-1236482 GCA_006491835.1 Architeuthis dux
AAATAGCGCATCAATGGTCTGTTTAAGTATAGAAAAATATAAATATCTGACGGAATTAATTAATGTTCCCTTCATTCGCCCCTTCAGTTTCATTCATCTCCAAAATAATTACATTCGGCAAAAAAGGGGGGAATCATTCACCAGATTAAGAAACACTGGAATAGGGGAGAAAGGACAAGCCTGGCTGCTGCAGGGTCAAACTCCACTCCTACAAGATTATTACTGCAACTTGGATATTATATATATAATAAATTCGTAAATACGTAAGACATACGTAAGTCAGTTTAGCTCAGTTGGTAAGATAGCTGCCTAGCAATCAACTTGGTCGTGATTTCAAATCATGGTAGGGAAAATGTTAATTTTATATATCGGTTTGGTTTCACGTGACGGGATAACAAACAGTGAAGAGTTTACTCCCCTGAATTAGGTGAGGATTGAATTTAACTGACACCCTCCTCTCTCTCTCTCTCTCTCGCTCTCTCTCTTTCGCTCTCTCATGTGGATATTAAGCTTAGCTTTGTCCTTCAGATAGCCCAGTGGTTCCCAACCGGGAGGGAATTAGCTCCAATAAAAGTCCAGTCCGGAGATCGGGTTTTCTGCACTGCTACCCATCAAGGCTCGAAATAAGCTTCAAGTTGAGAATGATTTAAGACGTGCCCTCCCACTAATAGACCCACAAATCGAAGAACTAGTTAAAAAAACAAGAATCACAGAATTCTTTTTTTTTTTTTGTAATAAATTGGAATTTGAAATGATGTGTTCCTAATTATTTTCGCTTTCTTTCTTTGAGTAACAAATACACAGCAGCAGCCGTACACTTATAAAATTAAACTAATTCTTAGTACGAAGCTGTCTAATTAGTCAGTATTTGAAATTATTCTGTGTTAATAAATGGAAGTGGGGGAATACTAGTAATCTTATTGAGAAAAGTGTGGAATGACTCGAAAAGGTTGGGAACCACTGGTATAGCCAAAAGTTGTGAAAATGGGTAAGAAGATTGTTCGCCTAAAATTGCAAATTGGAAGAGCCTGCTTTCGAAATCAACTTCTACCATATATCACTTTGATCTGGGATATACGTAACGCCTTTCTAAGACAATCTTAATTACAGTTCCACCACGGCTGAAGATAGACAGACGTTATTTACTAAGCTTAACAGTCTGGTAGGTAAAGCGTCCCGTCTTTTAAGAGACAACACCCAATGGAGCATGGAGCCCGGTGACGAAGACCCGGATTCTGTTGCATGGGTCAGCTTAGTGATCCTTGCCAGTTTCAAGTCTGGTCGAGACCAGGTCTTTATTCTTGCAAATTCTTATGACCACCCTCTTGTCAGGGTGCAAGTCCACCGAGGGGATACCTCCACCCTAATCACACATCTTAGAGTGTACACAATTAGCTGCTGAGTGCAGAGAAATTTGTCCTAATGAAGAGTTTTCCACACTCTTCGCTCATAACGGGAATCGAACCCAGGTTCTTCTGTGTGTGAGGCAGACGTGCTAACCATTGCACTATCCGAGCGGACTTTAACAGTCTGGTACAAGGCTAATAAAGAGATGCACTCAGTGAGGATCAATTTCGAGCTTGTTAACCGTTGCGTTAGAGGTAGGCACCCTAAGACCAGCTCGATCAATTCGTACGTGTAGTGAGTTCGATCCTCACTGGGTGCCAGACCAAGCTAAGCTAAGAAAGAAAACTAGTCGATCTCCATTATGAATTCTTTTTACTGGAAGGGAGAAACAACACATTTTGATTAGTCGACTTTGTTTTCCTACCGTAACAAGAACAAGAACAATCCTCACCAACATTAAGGGTGTAAACCACTATGTAAAATTCACATTCCTCTACAGTGATTTGAACTCAGGACCAACTGTTTGCCAGGAGGCTGTCTTACTGACTGAACTAAATTAACAAGTTTTTAGATATTAACGAAAATTGATCATACAGATACGCACGGGCTTATTTCATTCTAATAAATAAATACATTTATACAAATTAGAAAAATACATCTTTTAGATGCCCCGAGATGAGTCTTTAGTGATGTCTTCCTGGTATCATCGAGGATTTCGGGTTTCTCAACATCATAGCCTCTCAACCAGTTAACCCGGCCTGAATTGATCAGATTCAGGCCCTCATCTCGGGCGCTATATGCTACTGCAACTATCATTTTGAATGCCTTTTTTGTTGTTTTTCTTTTTGTGGCTGTCTTTTTTTTATACTGGCAGTGGGTCGCGCAAAATATATAATTCTTTTTATTTATTCTATATACAATACAAAAGTTGCAGTATTCATCTTCACCCGGAATAGAAGTTGGGGTGGAGTTTGACCCTGCAGCAGCCAGGCTTGTTATAACAGTTCTGGTCTTAACCATTATTTGTAAAAAGGTTTTATTTACATACAGCCAAAGGGGTT
Organism: Architeuthis dux; assembly: GCA_006491835.1. NCBI lineage: Eukaryota > Metazoa > Mollusca > Cephalopoda > Oegopsida > Architeuthidae > Architeuthis > Architeuthis dux. Next base: position 1,226,244 of record VCCN01004953.1, read on the forward strand.
TTCATTTTTTACGACCCTCAATTCTTCTTCCAGAATGGTATGACCAAAAGTTGTAAGCCACAATGCCAGAGTTTGTTTCGGGTTTTTTTGTCACATACACTTATGAGCTGTAAACAGTAATATAAAATAAATAATGCTGGTTTCTCACATGGAATCTTTCAAAATACGACTGAAATCGTCATATGACAGGTAACAAGATTTTCATTTAATTTAAAGTTAGTTATATCTCAGCGGTTCGAACTTATGACATGGAAAGTTGGTAATAATATATTAAAGTGTCGTAAACTACGTTACTACCCCTGATATATTGAAGCGGCGTAAACTATTTTGACCATTTAAAACTGTATTTTTGAAAATTTAAACCTTCATTTCAATACATTTAACTACAAAGTATATGTCAGTTACGGAACAAATGAAAGCAGAAAACCTGACAATTTAAAACTGTATTTTTATTAAATTTAACTACAAAAGATATAAGTTATGGTTAGGTTTGGTTAGTATTTTTTTAAAAAGACAATTACCGAACAAATGAAAGCAGTAAATTTGTCATTGTGATAGTAGTTTACGCCACTTCAATATATATAACCGAAACGCTTACTGTATTTGATAGCACCCGCTTCAGGAGATATTAAGAAAAAAAACGCCTTTCCCTGAATTCCTCTCCGTTTTCACCTTGTTTATTTCTTTTACTCAAGTTCTGACCAATGTTGGGCTGGACAACAAAGGTTACGTTTATCTTTTGAAGTGGGGTACACTCGCCATAAACTACGATCGAGATGATAGGTTTACTGCTTACTTTTTTCCGTAATTAACTTATAACCCTAAACCTTATTAGTTAAATTTAATAAAATAGTTTTAAATGGTCAAGTTTTCTGCTTTCATTTGTTCCATAATTGGCTTATGTGTTTTGGGTTTTTGTTAATGGTAAATAATTTACGCCGCTGATCACTTTAACATCCCCTCCCCAAGAGAGGGTCATTTGAACTTCATCCAACTAAGTTTTAGCAGTCTGAGGGAGGGAATGCTTTATTTTATTGACAAATTTAAAGATATGGCAATTATATATTGACGTCACGTAAAGTAGGACACTATGTAAACCTCGGCCCTGTCGGCTGGGGCCTAGAATACGCAGACTGCATACCCTGCAGAGAGGTAAGACCCCCCCCCCAAACAGGGGCCACCTGTTCTTTCGCCAAAGTCGCAAGACTATTAAAAAACAAAAGAAAACCTCCGACTTTCGGAATTTTAAACTGCATTAAATGACCCATCAAGGGTTGATGTGCCGCTAAACAAATCAATCATGTATACCTAATACATTGAACCGATAGCGGAAACACCCGAGTCGGCAGCCATGGGGAGATTTACAGTGACCGATTCCCTGCATTTTGTGGACCCAACAATCCACACAAACCGGAAGGTTCTTGGACCCATGCGAAGGCAACATTTCGTAGCTTGCATGGTACCTCATACCAAATCTACCTCCCAACCCTAACAATAACCCTATCTACTACCACTAACTTATCCTTTGTTCAATTTATAAAGCTTTTGCTTGTATAAAACAAAAAAAAAATCTCTTTAACCACATGAAATTTCCTGATATCAGTAGACCAGTTAAAAAAAAGTGAAAATGCCGTTCTCAGGAATCTTCTCTCGGCGGCAGCCTTCGGTCGTTTCCAGTAACAGCTGAAGCGGCGGCCATATGGAGACGGGAAAGGTAATGATAGCCAAGGTAACAATAGCCAAAACGGCATTATTAAATCTAACTACAAAGGGTTAAAATAGCGCCCAAATAGTTTATGCCGTCCATACAAAAATGGCGACTTCACATCAATATGATTAACGGATACATAGTTTGTTTAATTTATTATCGCCAAATTCGTTCTGACGTTTCCATTGGGACTTTTTAGATATCCGGTCCAATTCAGTGTTTTCTCACACTTTTGTTGTAACTAGCAAATAGCAAACAATGGGTCCTCCACAAACAGAAAAAGAATAATGGTTTGGAAAGTGTTGTTAGCCATGGGTTCTCCCCACTTATTTTTGGCAAATAAACATCCTCCTCGCTAAACCAGTCTGGGGGGATGGGTGTTAGAGCGATTCTCTAATTTTAAGTAAATTCCGACTCTGCAAATGTAAGGATTAAAACTAATATATAAAACTGTCGTTTCAAAAATACCGTGATGAAAACTAAAATGCAATTGTGAGCCAAGAACTGTTTTATATGGCATTTACTCGGACGTTTGACAAAAAGCGACATTTCTCGATAAAAACGTCCAAAACTTGTATACTATCAATTACTCTGGGTTCTTAAATAAGAAAGATTGTAGACAATACAAAGCCGGAGATAACTGTGGTTGAAACTTGTTTACACTGGCGAACCGGTTAACTATGAGAATTTGAACACACATTTTAAGATTTTCGGTATGGATTCAATTTTGAATTCTTTTTTTTATGAAATGGATACTTTGTTGGAAATATGTTTTTAGTCAACCACCCCCTTTTAATTTTATGAAATCTCAATAAAATATCTTTTATATGCCCAAAATATTGACATTTCTATAAAGATAAGTCCCCAGAGAAATTAAATCAGTTGAAATTTTATTCGATACAGCAGACTTTTTTTTTTTAATTGGCCCTGAATAGGAAAATAAGAAAAGCAAAGTTGTTCGATGCTTTTTTTTTTTTTTTAATTTTCTTTAAAATTAGGATACAGTGTACGCTCATCTGTTTTACAAAAGAAATCTGCTAGAGATTTTTTTAATGGTATTTTTTTCTGCTAGAAAGGTAAAAAAAAAAATATTGATTATTTTTTTGTTTAATTACATACATTTCATCAAATATGGTTGCACGTAATTCAGAAATTTTAATTACCTCCCCTTTGTTGACATTTCCTGTTATCCATTACAAAATGTAAAACAAGCGTGCTGACAGATATGGTATGAAAAGAGTAGAAAGTAGGTTACTTGACCTTTTGAACTATCACCCTTGGTAAATAAATGCATTTTTCACTAAGTTTTCTGTGGAAAGTAAGCAATATGTTCCCCAAATCCAGTCAATTATTAAATTAACTTTTTTTCGAATCAAATTTCTGTCAGTTCTATTTTTGAAAGAATTTTAAAACTCCACTTCATTGTTTCTGATGACAGAATCGATATATTTTAGTCAAAAAAGTAAACACGGCCTTAATTCGTTCAGAAATCCACTGTGAGTAGGCAAAAGTCTTTTTTACGATAAACTTTATGCTATTTTCTTGCAATTATAACCAAAATTAGACCTTCAAAATTTGTATTGCAATACGTTTTAAAAGAGCGTTAATGTGCGTGATAGATCCTAGTTTTATGGATGGAACCACCAAGTAAAATATTTCTTTAAATTGAACATTTTTTTCCCACAAGAAGTCACCTTCATAAGTCATTGTTTAATACAAGCCGGCATTCACAGAAAGAGACCGAATACAAAATATGCTTGTGCGTTGGTTTATAGAGATGGATTTCTAAAGGGTTTCAGTCAAGGTCGGCCCTAAGGTTCCTGGTGCTCTTGACAAGCTGAACTTCCGGGCCCTTATAGTAGCAACTATCACAGACTTTTGGCAAAAAGCTACATGTGTCGATTAAAACGTCTGTAACTTGAAATCTATTGTATCGTAATAATCTTATGCCGATATTACAAAATAATATTCTGGAGGGTGAGAATTCTTTGATAAAGATCACCAATAAAAAATCTGACTGAAATTTTAAATGTTTATTATAAATTACTACAATAAATGATATACCGTTCTGGGAGCTAAATCCAGCCTACTCCTAATACAGACCACCTAAGGTTTTTGGAGTTTGAGGACTTGAAACATAGGATAAATTTATTCAAATTACCGGTCGAGGGGTCTTATTTAACGGGGGTATCGCCTTTTAAAAATGTATAGGGTGCCGATATTACCTCTACATAAACTGACGATTTCAGGGTCACCCTACATTTAAAAAGTGATTTTATAAATTTGGGTAAAAGCTCTAAAGAAAAAATATCAACTCAAATACAAAATATCTGGTTACTAGTTTGAGTCAATAAATTCAATTTTCTGAGGTTATGCTTTGTACTTCTGCAACACTTAACTTTAAAGAGGGGAAATGTTACTGTGTAGCGATAAGAGATTAATGATACTAAGACGGACGTCTTTGGGGATCCCGGAAAAGTGCCCATCACGAATTTATCAAGGTAGGGAAAATGCCCATCAAAACATAATGAATATTTGTTTTTTACACACAAATTAGGGCCGGGAAAATTTTATAAGGTTTTATTCTAGACTTTTGGCACAACTTAGCCAAGGTGGTCCCAATTGGAATTCTTTTACATTTACAATCAGCTATTAAAAAATATATATATATAAAAGCTATATTCATTAATTAAAAATAGAAAGAAATAAGAGATTTTTGAAAAAAAACAAAGGGGAATAAATACATTATAATATTGTTTGTTAAATTGTTTCACTCAGATTCCCAATCAGGACCACCTAAGTTGTGCCAAAAGTCTAGAATAAAACCTTATAAAATTTACACGGCCACAATGTTGGTGTAAAAACCCACAAATATTCATTAATTAAATTCTGTTTTGATGGGCGCATTTCCTCCCTTGATAAATTCGTGATGGGCACTTTTCCGGATACTGGTATTAGGGGGTGGCTGGATTTAGCTCACAGGACAGGACTTGATGTTACAAAACGAGGAGACTTATGATTGAGGCTATCTAAATTAGAGCCTGAAATCAAGATCATTCGTTGTAAATATCTGGCTCAAGGGTAACTTGAAAATGTTAATGTTATATTTTTAAAGGATATTGTATATTTAGAACTTGATTTAAAAAATGTTTGTCACTGAAATTATTTTTTGTTGATTAATTTTGTTTTCTCCTTAATTCAAAACTAGTTTGGTAACTTTCTAAATCTAACCTTATATTGTTAGGCCTTTTCAACACCAAATGTGTTTTCTTATAGTAAAAGGGACATCAACTTTTTAGTTGTCGGGTCATGGAACAGAAAATGTTAACTGGGTTAGTGTCTAATTTTACTTTTTTTTAAAAAGGTTTTATTGACACTTTATTGATATAACATGCAAGCGCGTGATACAATTGGCGGAGCGGCTCAGTGATTGACTTGTACAATCGAAAACTTTAAATTCTTCATTTTTAATAATTAATCTTTTTTTTCGCATAGCGATGCCATAAAATGTTCCTAGCTCTTAATGACGTCTCCTTGTATAACTCTTTTTCCTGGGTCGTATTTTCGACGTGAGTTCGTCCCATTTTGCCAAGTTTTTTTCTTTTTTTTTTCTTGAGAATGAAAGCCTTTCATTAAAAGGTTATACATTTGAACTGTATTTTCGTTCCAAAAAATACAGAAATAAAACTTGGATGACAATTGCAATGAAGGCGTCAAAGCTTACAATTATTGACAGACGCCAACTATAAGGTAAGAATAAATAAATACTCGTCGAAAAATATTTGAGTAAAATAAATGCTTTTTTCTCATAAAACCTGTCTAAGAATTGTTCAGACTATTAAACACGTTTTCTTCAGTGTTCTGAGACCAAGACATTCATTTATCGGCAGATAACTCTGGTGGAAAGTCAAAGGGGGATAACTCATTTCCATTATTTGAAGTCTTCGTCATATGAAAAAATCTAATTTAATTCTTAAGATTCCCACCGTTTTATTTACATGATGGAGAGTTAACATTTTTTTAACGTTATGCCTGTATACAGTTTTCCTGCTATATAATGCGCGCTTTATTCCCGAGAATTTTGCTTAATAACCTCCGCATTTTACCATGAAGATCATGGTTTGGGGTAAACACTTGGCTATCTTGAATATTTCTTTCTTGTACTTTGGTTTTTTTGTTGTTTTTTTTTTAATTCTAAACAGGATAACCTATTACTAAAACCTTGCTGAGTCGTGAAGGCTATGAATTTTTAAAATAATGATTTAAGCCCCCCTCTTCAACGAAACTACGGCAATTCATAAAATAATAATAAAGTTAAACCTATTGCATTGATGAGTGAATTTATCTATTAGACAATGTCCTGGTAAAAATAAACCAGCAAATTATTTCTCTAATCTGTTCACTGCCAAATATATTTTTTCACATTGTAACTTCTGTGCCAGGTTTTTCTCGTAAAAAATGATGAAAATAGAAAGTATACATTGCATATTTAAAACAGTTTTATCTTCATACAAATCAACTATGTACAACAGAACAGTGGCAACCGGGGTGACACCAAGATGACTGCCTAAAAGATTTTCATATAGTTTCGTGGTAATTTTTTTTTCTAATGAAAGTTCTGTCTGTCCACACGATAACTCGGAAAGTACTCAGTGGATTTCACTGAAATGTTGTGGAATGGTTGGCAATGAGTTAAAAAAAGTGATTAAATTTTGGGGCGGATCCATGCACAATTACTTCCCCTAACAATGTCAGAGGTATGCGCTCTCTGGGTGCTTTATAGTTTTATTTTTTTAAGATACTAAATAAAAACATTTTCATGGTACCTATACTTATTTCTTCATATTATTTCACAAAGTCAGAACTGAAAAATTGAAAACTAAAGAATAGAATTGTTATTAAATGTAGGCTTATACCATCACATGAATAATATTAATTCAAAAAGATCACCAAAAATCTAGATATCCTGGGAAGAGAGCAAGTTTGCAGGGGTGATACCACCCATGGGCCCGCTACTGCAACAGAATATCTAATGAAATATACACATAAATGTGTTAAAATAAAATAATTTAAACTAGTATGAAATATCTTAAAACAAAACATCTACACAAAAGGACGCCTTACAGTCAGTCCATTCGTATCGACTCTCGGCGTTTTACGTTTTGCAAACAGACTTGACACTTTGTAGTGGGTTTTTGTTTCTTATCTGTTGGGGGAATTGTTGAGGAGAAAGAATAACACATTCTCGTAAGATGGGTTATCACGTCCTTCGCAGCAAATAGGTTAAACGATTTCCTGGTAAAAACTATTTAGCGAAATTTTTCATTTAATGTGAATACCCACACACACAACACACCGTTTTGCAGTCTCTCTAATATGCTGCTTGAAAGGTTATACCTTGTTTTTTTTTGGGGGGGGGTCGAGAAAAGAAAACCTTGCTCAGGCCGAAATTTGATAAAGATCTACATCGGTTAACCAAGTCAAAAAAAAATAGAAACATTTTTTTTTGGGGGGGGGGGCAGTAATTTTTTGTGCTTTTAATCCGTTACACCCTAACAATCTTCCTAGAAGTCGTGAGTTTTTAGAAAAAATGTTTAAGGTTTTACGAGGGGGCGTCTATTTATAATGTAACTGTATACTAAACTGGACACAAAGGAAGTAACCGAATACTTCGATGCTTCACTTCCGAACAATGGACGGAAAGTAACGGTCCCGTTTACCATAGTTACATTGTAATAGAAACTTTTTTTTTTTTTTTTTCGCCATTAATGTTTTGTGCTTTTAATCCGTTAGACCCTAACAATCTTCATAGAAAAAATGGGTTTTTTTAAGCTAACCCCTCGTAAAACTTTTTAAAAAACATTTTTTTTTTCTATGAAGATGTTAGGGTCTAACTGATTACTGGCAAAAAAAGTTGTTTCTGTTTTTTTTTTCTTCTTTCGACTTGGTTAGATCTTTACCCGAAATTTTCCTATATCGAAAATAATTAAAAGAAATTGTAGACTTGTATGTAAGAAGAAAAATATTGATGCTTAAAAACTTTTTTTATAGATTTTCAAAGATTTAAAATTGTTTTTCTTATTCTTTCTACCTTTGATCGCGCCTGGCATTTTATTAAATTTTAGAAATAGAGAAATTCCTCAAAAAAAGTTGACTGGATAAGTTTTTAGCTGCTATTACCTGGGCATGTAAGATGGAGAATGGTTTGCCCAAGTGTTCATTCCCCTACACCAGGCTTTCGTGCTCGTTAAAATAAATTCAGCGACTAATTGCGTACCAAAAAGGTCAATTCCGTGGAAACCTTTCTTCATTCAACCGACGCTTTACTGTTTTTTGTGTCTAGTTTACCTCCCTTTGACCCTCGAAAATAAAAAAAAAGAAAAGACGGTAAACAAAGAAATTCTATTTTTAGAGTTCATGTTTATTCGCTTCACCGCGTGGGCGAATTCTATTTTTAGAATTGACGCAAAAATGCTGACCCCAACGGACCTTAGGTAGCAGCACCCATAGTCACTGTCCCCCACCGGAGAAGAACCTTTGTGGGTTATTTTTAATCCTTTTCAAAAATTAATGCCCTCGCATTTCACTAATCTGACTACAAACTAGAAGAAACTTTCGTGTCTTTTGGAACCCTCGAATACTTTTCCACGTGTGGACATTTATCCTGACTTTTGTTACAGATCACAACTTTATTTGTCATTTGTAGTGTACTGTGCGTTATATTGGATACTATGAAGAAAAAGAAAAAGAAATATGAACGGAGCACAGAGCTTCTAAACCTGATTGGACGAATAAGTACTGTTTTATTATTAGTATTGGATGAAGTAATTGTAACACACTATTTTAATTACATTAGACTATTTTTTTACCGTAATCTTAATTTCAGTTTTTATATAAAATTTTCAATTCGGGCCGTTGTATCGAAGTATTTGGTTACTTCCCTTGTGTCCAGTTGTCGGCACGAATTGAAATTTGTATATATTTTTTTAAAAATTAAGATGAAGGTAAAAACTAGTCAAATGTAATTAAAATAGTACTTTATTATTATTATTATTATTATTGGATGAAGTAATTCAAACTTTTTTCTCTAGTTTTTACTTTCATCTTAATTTCAGTTGTTTTTGAAAGTTGTATAACTTTCAAAAACATCTTAATTTTTTTTTAAATATATACAAATTTCAATAAAAACTAATCAAATTTGATAAAAAAAAATTCACAAAATATCCGGGCAAAAGACTTGAAATTTAACATATTCTACTCGACGCGGAGAAACGATCTATGATGATTTGGGAATTTTAAAAACACTTTTTAGGCTACTTTTAGACTCTTTTCTTCTTTTTAAAGCTCTATTTGACACACCGTTTTTCGAGATTTCTGACAGCTCTAATTCACAATCTATTTAAACTAGAGTCTTGAACTTCGGCATGGACATTCCACTCGATGTGCACCAAAATTCTTTTTAAATCAAGTACTTTTTTTATTGTCTCCAAAAACAAGTGTGTCGTGAAACTGTATCCGTTCCGAAGGAATATAATTTGAGGCGGCACTTTGAAACTAGGCATCCTTTTCTTGCTAAATTCGATTCACATAAGAGCATTAAAGCAGCCAGTTTGGTAACTGTTGGAACTGGATGGAGATCCGTTTTCTATGGATACAGAAGAAATGCCCGTACAATTTCAATTGGAGGTTATTGAATTTCAAGCTACGTCCGTTTATAGAACGAAGCCCAGAGAAAGCAGTCTGCAAAACATCTACAGATGTCTGGACAGTGAAAAGTACCAAAATCTTATTCAACTTGCAATGAAAATGTTCAGTATTTTTGCTACCACCTAATATGTTAACAAACCTTCTCTACCATGAACATGAATAAGTGCAAGCAACGTTCTTTTTTTAACTGACGAACATTTGGAAGATATTTTGAAAGTCTAAACTTCATATTTCTCCAGAATACAAGCTTGTAGCCGAGAAGAGATGTAACATTTTTCATTGAATTTTTAGGTGACACAATTAAAGTAAAAGCTAAGGTAAATAAATGATTGATTTTGCCTATAACTATTACTTTTTTTTACTATTTTGTATCCTCACAGTACAGTAAACTTGTGCGACAGGACTAACGCTTTTCATAAAGTAGCTATGAACAAAGATTTTTCAGAGGGAAATTGATGCAGGGGGAATTAAAATTGTATAAAAAAATAATTTAATCGTTAAAATCTTTGTGTGATTAGTAAGAAGATTGGAGAATAATCTGATATAGACATTTGAGTAAACTATAGAACCGGAGATATTTTTGAAAATTAACACTGAAACCTTTTTGTCTGTAAACAAAAAATAATCGTAATGTTTTTTTTGTTTGTTTTTTTTTGACGGAAAAAAAAGATTTACCAGAAACCAACTAATAACCGGAATTTAATAAAATGTTCGGTACTTATTTAATTAATTTTAATTTAATTTATTTTTTAACTTGAATAAATCATAAATTAACAAACTACAAAAGTTCAAAATGCCACTGCTCGGTTAGTTTTGAAAAGTAG
>VCCN01004953.1:1290323-1300463 GCA_006491835.1 Architeuthis dux
TTGAAAGAACGAACAACAGGAAACGAACGAATTGAAAATTCATCAAAGTCAACTAATTTCATGGAAAATGTGAAAACCCTGAAATAAATTGAGGCATGTACAATACCGGATTGAAAACAGTTCAATGTCCGGCCGGCACAAATATTTAGGAAATTCAATATACCACAAGAGTCAAAATAACTTGCTGTGGAATGTCTTTCTAATAGGTTGGATCTTTGTTTGTTAAAAATTCCTATCTATACAATTTGGGTTGTACGAATAATACGTAGTGAATAAGTGGTCAACAAAACTGAACTTTCTTTCTCATCACTGTTGCAGTACAGGTTCGTTTAGATAAAGTTTCAACGCGGATTACGAATTTCGTGTCCGTTTCTCTCTAGCTCAGTGGTTCCCAACCTTTTCGAGGTCATTCACCACTTTTTGACAATAGGATTACTAGTTTTACTCGCTTCTATTTAAGTAAGTTGCAACAAAGAATCATTTTAAATAATTATTTTATTTTGCGTATAATTAGACAGCTTTTATAATAAGAATTAGTTTAGCTTTATAATTGTATAGCTGCTGCTGTGTATTTGTTACTCAAAGAAAGCAAGCGGAAATAATTAGGAACACGACATTCACCACTACTTTAATTTAATAGCCTTATCCCCACCCCCTTTGGACTATCTAAGCCCCCCGCCCCCACCGGGAACCACTGCAGCACGCCTCATTTCTTTTTGCTACGGACACGTTCTATTTTCAGTTCTACTGTATATGAGTCAATATAGGCGAAGCTTAAATGAAAACAAGATTTGTATCAGTCAGAACCTTTCAATGCAGAAAATCAAAATGACTATACGATATACAAAGAATACACTATGCAGAAGGACAGGCTAATAACGTTGGGCTTTGGAACCTTAATGTTGCTCTATATGTTTACATGCTAAAAAAAACAGCTTTGATCTCATTATGAAAACTAGACGTGATACAAGAAAATTGATCACTCTGCTCAAAACCTCCGACGTTGTTTACACAATGTTTGATAGCATTTGGCAACATTTGTTTCTGTAATAAAACTGTTTCCAATTGATTAAAAAGAAAAGAATAATGTAAAGCTGTTGAGAGATTTTTTTTTAAATGAATCTCTGAAAATAGAAACTGACCGGTTTTCTCGAGCCTTGCTACATTTTCGTTTGTGTTCCCCCATAAGTTATAGGTCATAACTCTACGCTTACAATATGAAATGTTACAAAAATGTTTCAGCTTCTTAAATTACGAACGCTTTTTATTACGTCACATTTTTTTTATTTCGAATTTATTTTGAAAAAGAATTATATAAGGTAGTGTGACGTATAAAAGAAAAACATATTCCTCTTCCTTATGAAACTATTCAAATTTGGTCTGAACGAGAAACTCTTTGGCATTCAAGAACTGTCGACTTTTGTCACAGTTACAAAATTTGTCAGAGGGAACCGAACGACTTTTTGGGAACAACCAATACACCGTTCCTAACCATTTATACGTCATACAACGTTCCTAACAATTTATACGTCATACACCGTTCCTAACAATGTATACGTCATACAACGTTCCTAACAATTTATACGATATTTTCTATAGTTTTGAGAAGGGTCATTAATATTCAAATGGTTCTTCGGACGATTGAACTTCTTATTTGTGTTGAAATAGGCCGAAACGTTGTGTTTACAACACAAATAACAAGGAGTTCAATCGTCTGAAGAACCATTTGAAATTTATACGATGTTTATGCAAGCATGTCCGCTTTAAGAACCAGCTTGGATTGCACAGATATCACAGATTTTACAAGTAAATGATTGGACAGAACAAAGCTAATAGTGAGTGAAAGGCTTAACTGGACGACTTTCACAGAACCTTTCCTAGAATTATCTACAATGAACGAACAGTGGTTGTTTACAAAGTAGATATTTGCTTAGCTTAGTCTGGCACATCAACCTTACGGCAGAAAAAACCCTCCCTTGTTCGAATTGTGTGGATCGTGTAGCGTCAGAGCAAATTCAGATGAGGCAAGTTGACAATCATTTCTAGTTAATTACCACTACCCACAGCACTGGTTTATTGCTGGGTTTAGATTATTCATGTGTTCTGACATTTATATGTATCTATGTATCCGGACATCGCCCAGCCCTAACCGTTCATAGTAGAAACTTGAAATTTTGCACCCCCCCCCCTCAATGAGTAGGGAAATGCTTTACTTTTTTTTTGTTGAAAATTCCCCCTAAATATGGGGGGGTTTTGGGGGGTATTTATGCTAAATTGGTCACTAGATTGCGCCCGCTTGTTTTTTGAAAATTCAAACCTTTTTTTAGTGATCACAGCCCAACCAAAGGTGAGAGAAATAACTTATTCATTGATCACCCCTTTTTCCAACTTTTTAATTGATCACCTCCAACACAGTATATATGGGTGGCGGTGATTCATAATTTCCCTTGGAATGCTAGTTGTATTTGCCTCTTGCAATTTTCTGTTGCGAACAAGCGGGATTTTGTTCTTCTCATGAAAGCCTTTACGTTTGATGACTTGTCAGATTTCCCAGGGCTTGCTCATCGTCTGCTATGCTCAACTTAGTATTATTATTGCAGTAGTTCGTTCCCCTCATCGCATTCTTGTTGACGTCTGGCTCTTCACACTGGGGAGTAGCTAGAGATATGGGGGCCTTGGCTTCTAGAGGGGCCCCCATCCAACATCTAGTGAGATTTTGTTATTGTACCTTAATGTCAGTAGAAATGCAGTAGCGAACTACTATTTATAAGGGAGGGGGGCGTTTTCAAATAGTCCCCCTTCTTTCGGCCACGCCTCTGTCTTCCCACAGAAAAAAAACTCACTGATTTTTATTATATATGTTACAGTAAGATTATTGATTTCGTGAAATCCCTGAACATTTCGGTAATTTCATGAAATCCCTAGGAATGTTGGGAAATCCCTGAACATTTCGGTAATTTCGTGAAATCCCTGCACATTTCGGTAATTTCGTGAAATCCTTAGTGGAGTCGGAGGAATTGTGGGTTGTCGGAGTCGATAAAAATATACCGACTCCAACTCTGAGTAAATGTAAATTGTAACATTACTACTTGAAAACCCGCTCAATGGGTCGCTTTTCGTGCTACTTCCTGTGGAAAGAATTGTTAACGTGACTCATACATGTACTGTAAGTCATACAAAGTCAGCATAATCATTCATATTTATTTTACTATGTTCTTTTAATGAATTCTCTTATTTGACCAAGTCATTAAAAAAATAAAGAATTTGGAATGAACATTTATTGTTATATAGTTGGGTAGATTTTTCATTTCCAGCTATTTAAAAGCAGCCACTCCGGCTGCTTTTAAATAGCTGGTGGTACCAGAAATTGAGGAGTCGGGGTTGGAATCGGATGTTTTGTGTCCGACTCCACAGCCCTGCATATATCTATGATACATGGGGGGGGGGGGTAACTATAAAATTCCAGTATCAACCCTAAAATTTAATTATTTCTTCCTTAGCACATCTTTCTAAAAGATTTCATTGAGAACTTTTGGAGATATCGTATGGACAGACACAGACACGGCCGAATACATATATCTCTCCAACTTCGTTGACAGTTAAAAAGGTCTAATTATAAAAGAAAATGTTCTAAGACTTCATGTGTTAAGTGTCATCAGAGAGAGCTTCACTAGAGCGTGTTGAGAGTATAAATAGTAACACCCCCTACAAATAAACCGTTTCTCCTGACAGTTAACTCGTGTTCAGAGAGAGACGTTTTTCTTAACGTTTCGTTAAAAAAAAGTGGGCAGAAGACAAGACACGGCTGTGTCTGTTCAAGATTTCTTTTTCAGGACTAACATTGCTGTAATCCAAAATCTTCTCTTGCCGTCAAGTGAGGCATTCTTCCCTACTAATGCTACCATGTAAACCAGTGCTATCTGTCAAAAAGAGCTTGCTTCATGGCTGAGATAGTTACGTACTTCCAACCAGCGTCAATAATTGAGTCCAGATAAAAACCAGAATTTCGAAAGAATATTTTCAAAGCAAGCAGGCTCTCCTCGTTTGGAAGATTGGCGTTAATACAATCTTCCTACACCGATTTTATCCCGGGTCTGTGTAAAGTAAGCTAAGCTTAATAAATGTCTAGGGTCTGCCTCTTGATTGAAATAGTTGCATATTCCCCACCAGCGCCAGCAGGTGTTCGAGCCCAAGCAAACGCCAGGATTTTGAATGCCTTTTTTTTTCCAAAGGCAGGTTTCTCCACTCAAAAGGTTGGCGCAACACAATCATTCAATCCATAATTTCTCGTCTCCTCACTTTGCCACTTTCGCTTTGTGCTGGTTCAAGCCAGTGGTTCCCAAACTCTGCTTCCAGGCCACAACCCTAGAGCCCCCACATACATTTTCTATGTTTATTTTTTATTTAACAATTGTAAACACAAATTTCAACAGCAAATAACTCCGTTCCTATAAAATGCAAGAAAATCATTTTTATATCAGATAAGTTTTGTAAGCTAAGATCATTGCCTCTTTGGTGGATGAAGTGGTTTCGTATTTATCACCAGCGTCGGGGGTTGGTGTTCGAGTCCAGATAAAAGACAGGATTTTAAGGCCCGTCCACCTCATTTCTAAGCTTAGTGAACGTCTATACCAGTGGTAGGGGTAAGGCTATTAGGTCGAAGGCTCGAACTAAGCTCCAAGTTGAGAATGATTTAAGATGTGCTCTCTCACTAATAGTCACAAATCGAAGAACTAGTAGCAACAAAAACAAGATCACATTGATGTGTATATCAGTTACGATAGCAGAATTCTTATTTTTTTGTAATTAATAAATTGGAATTTCATATGATGTGTTCCTAATTATTTTCGCTTGCTTTATTTGACTAACAAATACCCAGAAGCAGCTGTACAATTATAAAATTAAACTAATTCTTAGTATGAAGCTGTCTAATTATACGCAAAATAAAATATTTGAAATTATTCTTTGTTGCAACTTGATAAATGGAGTGGGGAATACTAGTAATCTTATTGATAAAAGTGGGGAATGACTCGAAAAGGTTGGGAACCACTGGTCTATACCATTGCGAGACGGATCATCATCAATTTTCTTTATTGGGTCCTTTGTACCCTCAAAGTGTCTTTACTTGTAGATCCTGTTCAGCAAGGACGTGAACTCTTTTTTGTTTTGCATCATATCTTGTATTTGTTTTGTGGAGAAACTCAGTTCTTTTTCGAATTTTAGGCAATCATATAGTGCAAACCTTTTACGGTCAGTCGAAAAAAGTATTTGTTCTTGAAACCAGTCATTTTCTAATCTAGTTGCAAGGGCGACATATTTCTGGTGTTGTGTCGATTTCTTAACATTTTTCTTTTGTCTTTTGCAGAACCTGCAACGAGGCAGGACGCCCTATCATCTGAAACGGATGAAGAGGAACAAGAATGTTTGGTTTCTGTAAAGCAAAGAATCCAACGGTTGGAGGAGACAAAAATGAGTCCGAAACAAACGTGCAAAGATGGCCAGAAAAAACGGCTTCCGCCACCCGTTCCACAAAAACCAAGATCCCTTTCCTTACGAGGACCGGCCGACTTTCCAGCCTTCAAGGCCAATCCACCCGAGAAGCAACGCACCAGGGCGGAGACGAAGGGGGATTCTTTTCGGGACTCTCAGAGGTTCAAATCCCTCAGTGACCTTAGCGAAGTTGACAAAGATTCGGGTGTGTCCATTGAACCAATTGTGACCCCATCGCTGCACTGGATGCTCGCTCAGCAGCCGCAGTCTAAAATGAAACATCTTTATTCTGATGGTCGGGGTTCGGATCCGGATATATCTAAGTTGAAAGATGCGAGTAACGGTCACTCTTTGTCGTTTCGCCAAGGTTCTGGTTTACCCTTTTCGCAGGTAGGTCAACTTTCTAAACATTTTAACTCCTTATTAATCAACGCTACTGTAACGTTCTTGTTGTGTTCGCTTTGTTGTAGCTGTGTGAGATTAGAATGAGTTTGATTCGTAACCATGTTAACAAAATTATGGAACGAAAGACACGTGTTGATCAGGGCCATTGCCTGTGTGGAACTGAGGCTTCCCTGTTCCTACTTCCGGTCCGCGCTTTCTGAGACCGGAAACGGAATGGGGGCTGCTGGGAGCTTGCTTCGGCATGTTTATTGATTTAACATAACATATATATAAACATTAGAGCTACCCACAACACAGGTTTATTGCTGGGTTTAGGTTAATCATGTGTTTTGCCATTTATATGTATCTATGTATCCGGACGTCGCCCAGCCCTAACCGTTCATAGTAGAGACTTGAGATTTTGCACGCACACTCCCTTCAATGAGTTGGGGAAATTTGTTTTTTTTTTTTGTTTTTTGAAAATCCCCCCCTAAATAGGTTTTTAGAAGAGTGTTTAATATGAAATGTAAGTCTATGCTAAATTGGTCCCGTTTGTTTTTTTAAATTTCTGACAGTCCAACACAGCATATAGGGGTGGCGGTGGTTCATAATTTCCCTGGGAATGCTAGTAGCTTTTTATTATTAGAAACCGTCAACCAAAACTGTCAAAGGTTTCTTCAGTTATCTAAGTTGGTAGTCTCCCTTAATCTGAGTTAATTCCCGTTGAACATAAACAAGAAAATGGAGAGCAACATAATGTTTTTGCAATTGCAAAATTATTTAAACTAGCTGAAATACCCGCAAAAAATTGATGGCTAAAAGTTGCTAGATTAATATTAAAATAAATAGCTAAAAGCAGCTATATTATTATCACAATAATTAAAATAAGTAACTAGATCATTATCACAATAATTAAAATAAATAGCTAATAGTGGCTAGAAGTAACTAGATTATTATCACAGTAATGAAAATAAATAGCCAAAAGTGGCTAGAACTGATACCCGATATCTAAAAACAACAAAAAATATCGAAATTTAGATATAAAATATCTAAGTTGGCAACGCTGAGTTGTGCCTTAAAAATTTTGGATGTCCGATTTTTAAAGTTTTAAACGGACATCAGGGCTAAAAAAGGACACAATGTCCGAAATTGAACATATCTGGCAACCCTGGCTTTACCCGTCCTTGAGTTTTGCTAACACAGACGTCTGGACAGACATTTGTTGAATTCAAGTAATAGTAAAGTTTTAGATAGGCGTGGACGTAGCCGGACACAATAAGAGACCAATTTACCATAATACTCACATTGTAAATCGAACCCTCCACTAAAAACTTGAAAAGTTTGGGAACCTTTAAAAGCTAAAATAAGGGCCAATTTAGCAAATTTACAATGTAAATTGAACGCCTACTAAAAACTTATTTGGTGGGGCATTTTCAAAAACTAACTTGTTAAAAACATTCCCCGGGGCCCCATTAGTAACCACAGAAAATTTGGTGGCCATAGCTCTGGCCTTTCTCGAGTTTTGCGATCACGGATGGACGGACAGACATTTGCTGAAGAGAAGATACAGCTGTCTGTTTTTTTTTCTTCTTTTTTTTACGGCATGGGTAAACTACTGTATTTATTCGTGTATAATGAGAGAAATTTAATATAAAACAGCAGGGTCAAAGTTGGGGGGTAGCATTATGCTTGAATGTAAAAAATGAGCCACGCCCTTTTATCAATTTCTTTGCAATTAGTTTTTCATTCTAACAATTATAGATTAACTATTCGCCAATGTTATACAGCAGTGCATGAGCAGTGTACGTTTTAGTATGGGATAGCTTTTCCCCTGTTTCTTTCTCAGAAAACTGAGCCGTTTGGTCAAGCTGTTCGATAATTGTTTACAATGTGCTGCATCAATGTTTATCCATTCATCTCTGTCTGCTTCCCACAGCTGGTCAGCGTGACTAAATTTCCTCACAACCAGTTTGGCCTTAATACGCGCCCATATGTTCTCTCTGGTGTTGAGATCTTTTATATAATGGAAAGTGCTTGGCTCAGTTTTTTTTTTCCCCCAGGATTTTTAGCTACAAAAAGTGGGGATCGCATTATTTTCGAGATCGAGTTGTACTCTAGTAAATGCGGTAGTTCTAAATATGATAGCCTTATTTTGTTTATTAGTTCACTTGATTTAATTCCTTACACCTCTTTCTTCCTGATTTTCAGTGCGTGGCAAACAGATTGAATGCCGAATTTCGCGCAAACAAATTTTAGGTCAAAAATTACAAAATTCACTACTTAATCATCGATGTTTTCCCTACCCCCAGAAAATGATCAAAGCGAAGTGGTGGTGGTGGTGGAGTTGCGGAAAAGTCGTTCGGCAGCAATAAGCACAGTCTAAACCTTGCCTACGTATAGCGAGTTCAAAAGAAATGCTAAAACGGCAGTGCTTTTTTTGTTATCCCTGCCATTCACCGCCACACGATGATGAAATATTTCGATGCAAAAACTATCCCTGCCACTTCTTGATACTACTAGTTCTCAAACGTTAACGAAACGTGTGGTAGGGTGTTTGTTTATGTTTGAGAAGTAGTAGTATACAAAAGTGACAGGGTTAAAAAGTACCGCCGATGCTAAAATACAAACCTGATTTTGTTTAAATTTTTCTTTTCCTACAATCAGAACAGCAGTGTCACGAGTGGCAGGTCAAAAATGGCTTTAAAATGGCTACAAATAGCTAAAATTAGCCGTGTTTGTGGCATGTATACACACACACACACACACACACACGTACATGCCGCATATATATATATATATATATACATATACATACACGCAAAATACACACACACACACGTATTTCGCATTTCCGATAAGTCCTGCTGAGGACACTTTGCAACATATGTATCTAAGTTTTGTCAAAATGTAACCTTCCGGTGAGATGTCACGATTTTAAAGAAATTGAATGTTTATTTATGTCTTCCTGTCGAACTAGCCAAACCCCACCCCCACAGTCTTATCTTCATTTCTGCACGAATTACGAGGGTCGGTCTTGAAGAAGTTGGAGGGGTGGAGGTCTGGACCCCACCCACCACTTGGCAGAGTGTCACTATGTAATCATTAGAATAAATGAAAGATTTTACGTATTCGTTTAATTATAAATTGGAATGCATTTATATAATAAAATAATTTCCGTATTTGCTGTGTCACTCTATATATGATCATTGGAACTCATGAATATTTGACAATCCTGACGTTTCCTGTTTCCAAATGGCCGCCGCTTTAGCCGCTGCTGCTGACGGCGAATTTAAAGTCAAAGAAGCAGACGACAATTTCAACCTAACACTAACCCTTACGCTAAAAACACTATCCTTAACTTATCCTTTATTCATTTGTATTTATCAAGATTTTGATGAATAAAAAAAAAAGAAAAAATGGAGAAAAAATACTAGTCTCTTGCCGCGGACGACTCGGTCGATTCCGCTATCAGCAACATCTGCGGCCATTTGGAAACGGGAAAGGTAATGATAGCCGAATATTTTGACGTATTAGTTTGATAAATAATTGTAATGCATTTCTATAGACGCTTTTAGTATTTACTATGTCACTCTATATGTAATCATTAGAGTGTATAAAAGTTTTGACTTATCTATTTAATAAATCCTACCCGCGATAGCACGGGTTACATAAAGAGCTACTGTGAATAACACTGGTTTCGAAGGGTGCCTTTTAAAAAGATTTACCCTAGTTACCACTAATCAAACCCTACAAAATCATAAAGTATGTACATACAGTATTGCATATAACTAAGTACATCCGTACCACTTTTTTAATAGAAAATTATCTTCTAAACCAAACATAACAGGACTCTGTATGTTGTGGATTGAAACTCTGCTGCCAAAAATATGTTTTCGTAGTGTTGTATTCATCTTTGGACGGCAACATATTTATATTTTTCGCAACAGTTTCTATGTAGAGTTTGGTCATAAATAATACCTGATAATATCTGTTGTTATTGTGTAATGTTCCACTAGAAATGATAAAATTCTGATATATTTGGTTTAGAAGACAATTAAATTTCTATTAAAAAGTGGTAGGGCTGTAATTATTTATGGGCGATACTGTATGTATGGATATCATTGTACATTTGATTCATTCAGAATTTTATATATAATAGCCCCATTCTGTCCGAAATACTTGCCTTAAATCCTGACCACTGACAATCCTTTCTTCAAGATTTTCAATCCACAGTTTGTTCAAATTTTTCTCTTTTTCTATCGCTAT
>VCCN01004953.1:1333503-1344316 GCA_006491835.1 Architeuthis dux
TATTGTATATGTTTGCCTCAAAAAGTTGTCCACGGCCTCGGTTTTGGTTTAACGGGTTTTCCAGTTGACTGAACATACGTGTTACCTTGCATCTACCGGTCTTAATAACAAAATTTAGCACACTGTTCCGTGATCCCATAAACGGTCTTTTTATATCAACGGTTAGGAATAACAAATTGGGCGCTGTTATATATCAATGATTGTGGAACACCCAGTTATCTTCTGTCTAATGGTTAGTAATAATAGAAAATACAACACGACTCTCTTTATAGAATAGAGCAGTGGTTCCCAACCTTTTCGAGTCATTCCCCACCTTTGGCAATAAGATTACTAGTATCCCCCCCCCCTTCCATTTATTAAGTTGCAACAAAGAATAATTTCAAATAATAACTTTATTTTACGTATAATTAGACAGCTTTATAATAAGAATTAGTTTAATTTTATAATTGTACAGCTGCTGCTGTGTATTTGTTACTCAAAGAAAGCAAGCGAAAATAATTAGGAACACATCATTTGAAATTCCAATTTATTACAAAAGAATAATTCTGCTACCGTAACTGATATACACATCAATGTGATGTTGTGTTGTTTTTGTTTTTTTTGTTACTAGTTCTTCGATTTGTGGGTCTATTAGTGAGAGAGCACATCTTAAATCATTCTCAACTTGGAGCTTATTTCGTGCCTTCGACTTGATAGAAGTGCAGAAAACCCTATCTCTAGACTGGGCTTTTATTTTTACCTAATAACCTTATTGCCCTCTTGGACTACCCAAATTCCCCCCGGTTGGGAACCACTGGAATAGAGAGAGAAACAGATGTTGAACCAAGGATGAGGTTTCGTTATTTCAAATCGTATTAGTCGAATACTGGACAAGGTATTAGAAACCGTCAATATAGGTTTCTTCAGTTTTCAAGTTGGTCTGGCTGGCTATGTATGTATCACACGTACAGGCCGCACCAATGGCGCTAGAGAGCTGAAAATTTCAACATTTACTCCTTATTATGTCTAGAAAAAAACGTTTTTTTTGTGTTCTTTTTAATATCCCCTCCCCCTTATATAGGTTTTTAGTGGGGTGTTCAATTTACAATTTAAGTTTATGCTAAATTAATCCCTTAGTTTGTCTGCGGTAGCATTCATGCTTGTTTTATTTTGAAAATTCAGACTTCTTTAGTTATCACTGCCCCACAAAAGGCGAGAGTAGTAACTTATTCATTGATCACCCTTCGTTGCAATTTTTTAATTGATCACCCCCAACACGACATGCTGCCAAAAGACTTTCGTCACGTGACTGTTTCTATTGATCGACTAACCAAACCTGTTCTTATACCAAATCGTCTGACCACTTCCAAAAATGTAGTTAAAGCGTTGGTCCTTCAAAGGTAGGACAAACGAATCATGACGTGTACTTAAATTAAGTGACTAGTTTACGTGCATTGCCCTCATTTAATTATGTGTGTCACTGGGTCCTTTGAACATGTCATCCACAACTCTTTCCCAAGCCACGTTGCTGAATATATTACTCTATCTTGGCGCGATGGCTAGTAAGCTCGTTTCGCAGACCAATTCGAGTGTGTACTGAGTTCGATACTCACTGGGTGCCCCACTTCTGTAGCCTTGTGATAGATAATCTAAGCATAGTAAATAATGAAGATGCCCAACCTATGCAAGATGGTTAACGCAGAACAATTCGCTAGTGCCGTGAGTTGGACCCTCACGGATGCCCCACTCTTGTAGTATTGTGACAGACTATGATACCCTTAGTACATAAGTTTAGGAATAAAAACTTACTATACATATGGAACTACAATTGGAGAAATCTCTGTCTGTGTTTGTATGCACCGTGATTACTCGACAACTGGTCATTGTACGAAGTTGACATTCGTCAGATATATTAGTCAGCACATAAGGCAGTGCAGTGTCGAGATTGAAGTTGTTTGGATCAGCGGTTTTCGATAATAAATGTAATAAAAATAACATTAAAAATGATAGATCTTTATCTAAGTTTAGATACTTTATCTAAATTGGCAACACCGAAGAAAAGTAACCGCAATACTTCGAAGCCATAGTTTCGTACGACGGAAGGAAAATTATTTTACATTATGGCAGGCTGCTCCACACACACCATAAAGTTCGGCCCCTTCAAAACCTGCACCTTTGGGACTGGCATTGCCATAGTGTATACAATAACATTTTTTTTTTCACACTATTTTCTTTATCTTTGTTTTTAAAACAGCGTTTCTGCTAAACTATTCTCCGGCTTTTCTAGTGTTTTCTGAAGAACATTTCTGGCATATCTTTCGGGCTTTCTCAGATACATGTTCTTGATCTATCAGGTATTCCAGTAGTCTTGAGAAATTGCCTAGTACTAGTATTCATTTTTCTCTTCATCTCCTTAGCTAGAACACCATGCTAACAGAATCATAGGACTGGGTGTTAAGGTCCTGTATTAATACAGTTAACGTGAGTATATATAAAACTTGTTTCTCGCAGTATCTGATGTCGCTAATCTATGAAACTTAAAGAAGACGTTAGTCACGTATCAAGTAGCATACGTAGTAAAATTATTTACTTTACTTATGTTTAATCATTGTTTAATTTTTACAATGTTATTCAAAGCTTTTGAGAGCAAGTTTTAAAAAATCTTTTAAAATAAAGTTGTGTAGTAATTATCACTGAAATGATGAGGTAGATAAAAAAAATTCGATTCCATTAGATTATTTATGCAGTTTGGTACGTGACCAACAACTTTATTAAGTTTCATAGATTAGCGGCAACAGATACCGCGAGAAACAAGCTGAATGTTATCTTGCTTATGAATCGTTACGGCTATGAATGATATAGACACGGCTATTAATTTTGCTATGAACTCGCCGGATACCCCGAAATATATTACCGTACTTGATAGCATATAAGACCCACGGGCATAGAGACCTCCCACTCTCTTTCAGCAGGGAATATTAAAAAAGATTTAGTTGATTTACAGGTGAGCATTTAATGCTATTGAAATATGTAGCAAAAGTATAGCTGAACAATTATGGTGATATTTGAGTAAATAATATTACAGTATTATGGCGTCATGCTTGGTAGTCTACGGCGTCTGGGTAAACAGATCTCAGCTTCGCATATAAGACTGGGGGTGGATCTGTTAGCCTATATACCATCAGAATCGGTAAGTTATACGATATTACGTGTCGGGTTTATAACGATTCACAATTTGGTGCCATCAAGATGGATTTACGTAGAATATCATTTAGTATTGTAAATCTGGTTATTCTGCTGTTGTACATAACTTTTCAGTTGGCCCGTTCATCATAAACTTTTGTGAAACTCCAGTCCAAGTTGGAGTTGTTCTTGTTTTTCCGGGGGGAAGGGGGTGAATAAAGTCAAGAACAATCCTCACCTAATTCAGGGGTGTAAATTCTTCATTGTTTGTTTATTCTGTCACGTTAAACCCAACCGGTATATAAAATCAACATTTCCCTACCGTGATTTGAAATCACGACCAAGTGATTGTTAGGCGGCTCTCTTACCAACTGAGCCAAATTTACAAGTCTTATATATCTACGAATTTATTTATTATATCTACAATACGAAAGTTGCAGTAATCATCTTCAGTTGGAGTAGGAGTGGAGTTTGACCCTGCAGCGACCCGGCCTGTTTTTGGCGGGGGGGTCCGAAAGATATGCCAGAAATGTACTTGACATTTGGAGAAGAAATTACTAACTAAATGAATAATACAACGGTATTTCGGAAATTCTGCTCCAGAGATGAGAATATTCAAAATGAGCCTCGAGAAGACCAACTAGCGCCATCAACGACGACCAATTGAGAGAAAAAGTTGTTAGCAATCGGTGAGTCGAGTTCATTGCGCAATAATGCCCTTGGGAAAGAGATGAATCCATCTCTTCTCCCTCAAGCTATTGGTAAAATAGTACAGGGTAAGGTGAGTGTCGCCACTTCGGGTGATTGTCGCGTCTAGGTCTATTTCACAATATCGCAAGCCGCGGCAAGAGAAACCTGTGACCTGTGGACCCCGGACAGGGCTGGTTGTAGCTTTAGCCAGCGTAAGGGCACTAAAAATGTAGTGATGAGCTTAGAACAATAACACTTGTCAACAACAAATCTTTCATAAGGCATGTGTTTTAGTGTACTGTATGTAGTTTTCGGTGCTGATTCCGATCTGATTTTCATGATTAGATTAAATTTAGCATATGAATGGGGAATGTTTTTCCACAGCATTTGGACCATAGACGGCGGAGCCAATGTGTGGAGTAAACCTCCAGCCTGAGCATTGTAGTTTTAAGGTGAAGTGCGACTTGCCCAGGGTCGACCCCACCTTTTAAACCCGAGGGTTACATCCTATGGGCCACCGGAGTGGATAGGAGTAGAGCCCGTAGGTTTGACAGGAGTGTCCTTCTCCTGACAGATGCCCGAGCTAGCTATGGGGGTCTGTCGCACCCGGGGATGTTCCGACATTAAGGCTTAACTGTGGTTAGACAGAACGTGAACATCCCGTAGTTAGTAGAAGCCGGAGCTGGCTATAGAGTTCTACCGACCCTTTGAAGGAGAATCAGGACAGAATGGCTGTCTGCAACTTTGATCACAGATTTTTATGATAGTCCGGCTGTCTGCAACTGTAGGTGCAGATCCTCATAACCCCTATAGAACACCATAGGGTGTCCAAAGTTCAACAGTTTTAGCCTGTCCTTCTGTATAGTATCTTCTTTGTATATCTTATACATAGTAATTTTGATTTTCTGCATTGAAAAAGTTCTGTCTGATGCAAATCTTGTTTTCATTTAACCTTTGCCTATATTGCCTCATATACAGTAGAACTGAAAACAGAATGTGTCCTTATATGAGCCAAAAAAACTGAGACATTAGACATACTAGAGTGAAACGGACTCGAAATTCGTAATCTGCGTCGAATATTGCTCTAACAAAGTTGTACTGCAACCTTGATGAGAAAAAGAAATTCAAGTTTGTAGACCATTGTAATTCGAGCACTTTCAGCAAACCTTGGAGTTTATCTCATGACTTTCTCATCGCTTGGCTTCGAGAGAAAAGTTGGGAAAATGGACAATTGGCTTCTATATGAGTTGACAGAGATTCATTGTTATGAGATGGGCTCAACTCTGCTTACTCACAACAATAACGGACCATTTCTGAAACGTGTCATTACTTGTGAATTGTGATGAAAAATGGACCCTTTGCGATAATAATAATAATAATAATAATCTACATAATGATCTGATTTCTGTATGTTTGTATGTTTGCTACCGTTACACAACAAAGACTGCACATCATAGTGAGATTTTTGTTCGCGCATTACCGTTAGTTAGCATGTTCTATCTTGGAGAATAAAGCAATTTCCAGTCCGATTTGCAATTTACTAATGATAGTGTGGGGCCAGCGTTCGCGCTTACCCCGTCAATCTATATTATAATAATAATCCGATTTCCCAAGGGAGATAACTCCCAGTTATATTAAATGCTAATTATAGAGTACTTTCCCTTATTTATTTGCAAATAATTATAATGTAAATTCTATATCCAAGCGAGTTCGATAAAAAAAGAAAGCTCTTTTTATTTAACTCTTAAATTCCTATTAAAAAATTAAATAAAGGGGAATAACTTCTGATCAAAGTTACTTCCGTTTATCTGTATGTGACCTCTAAGTAGCCGAAACGGTGTATTGTAGTAATATTGTAATGTTGTAATGTTGTAAAGAACTACAGTTGTGATCTTTTTTTGTGGCCCAATTCCCCATTTAGGCCTTCCGCAGAAACTAGCTGAAACCCGCCCTAAGGGCGTGTTTTGAGTTAGTATTACAGAATAATGAAAATACATACTTCATATCCGAACTTCGTAATATGTAGGTGAAACAAAACACCGGAGACTTAACCCCTATTTCAGTGAAAACGATGTGTTAATGCCTCTCTCTCTCTCTCTCTCTCTCTCTCTCTCTCTCTCTCTCTCGTACCCTTGATAGGCAACATAGTGTGTGTTGGGAGTTGGAAATTAGATGAAATAAAAACACTTAAAATACCCGAGAAAGTTTATTTTTGTGTTTTCATTAGTACGCCATTTTCTTTTCGAAGCCCAATTACCACAATTCAATCATTTAATTTGTAAAACAAAATATCGTGTAATTATTACCGCGAAGGAATCATGGATTGTAACGATTGGACAACTGCCTTACCCAATGTTAGTCTTTTTAAAATTCTCTTATTGCTCTTCATTTCACTGAAAGATTAAAACAACTTAATCTAGAAAACCTAGAAAACGTGCTGACCTACTAGAGGTCTATAGAATCCGGAACAACATACGTAGAGTGGATATTGACGTTCATTGCTCAAAATGCCCTGATAAGAAAATGCTGACTTTATCTATGTGCAGTAAAACCAGAGGACACAGCCATAAACTAAAATTCAGACCTCTACTGAAAAGTTTCCTCTCGGCAAGAGTGGCAAACTCATGAAACAGCCTAAGTGAAAAGTCACATCCGAGAATATCAATATTTAAAAAAATAATCTTTATTCAGATATCAGACATACCAAATTTAACTACCATTTCTCTTATTAGTTTAAACCCAACCCAACTACACTGAAGCTGGCTTAATGACGCAATTAACTGCTGTCAAAAAAGCCTATTTCAAGTATATTCAAGTATATATTTTTAGTGTTTCTAACTCTTATAAGTCATTTTAACTCTCTTAGTGTTTTTTTAGTCTTCATTTTAAACATGTCACGCTTTAGTGTTTCCAACTTTACAATTTACAGCTATTTCAACATGTTTGTCTTTTACTGGTCTTAATTCTGTGACATAAATAATATATATAATTCCCTTCTTACTGACCCTTTGATGTGAAAAGTGGTCGAAAGGCATTGCTTAGGGTGACCAAAAGTAAACAAAATTCTTTTAAAAAAAACGTGTACTTGACTGACCATTCGATAAGATTTTGTTTTTATCCCCCTGGATTATCCCCGATCGTTTTCTTAACCTTACATTCCACAGAGGATTAAAGATTAACTCTAGACCCCGACTTTCTTTTGCACCAATCAAATAGACCTTTTTCTGACCCCTTTAAAAAAATCAGTTCAGCTTTAGTCGCCTGGTTTTCCCATGACACCCGTTCAACATCTATTCTATTTATAGAAACTTTCACGCGTCTGTGCGTGAGAGAGAGAGAGAGAAGGGGGGGGTCATATGTATGTCATGATTGGGTCAGGATGGGTTTGGTGGTGATTTTAAGCTCACATTCTTCGAATGCCTCTTTTGGGTTGTCACTCCGCCTTGACGAGGCTCGGATGTTCTGGGTTATCTAACAATTCCCCTCTTTTACAAGTCTCCTATCATCCCGACTGACAGCGATCTCTTTCTTTTTTCTTGTACATAAGCACCAATGTCAAACGTAGATTTCAGGCAGGGTTGCCAGATTTGTCCATTTCGGACATTGTGTCCTTTTTTTTGCCCTGATGTCCAAGTAAAGATTTTAAGAATCAGACCTCCAAAATGTCCGATTTTAAGGCCCCACTCAACGTTGCCAACTTATTTTATATCTAAATTCCGATATTTTTTGTTGTTTTTAGATATCGGATATCAGTTCTAGCCACTTTTAGCTATTTATTTTAATTATTGTGATAATGATCTAGCTACTTTTAGCCACTATTAGCTATTTATTTTAATTATTGTTATAATGATCTAGCTACTTGTAGCCACTTTTAGCTATTTATTTTAATTATTGTGATAATGATCTATCTACTTTTAGCCACTTTTAGCTATTTATTTTAATTATTGCGATGCTAATCTAGCTACTTTTAGCCATATTTAAGCTCTCTTTAGCCATTTTTTCTGCCCGAATTTGGGAACACCATTGTCCGTTTTTGAGAAAACTGATCTGGCAACCCTGATTTCAGGACTACGTATGCCATTTGGTACCAAAATTGTTATGGGGTTTGCTCACCTCTGCTTACTTGCAACAGTAACGGACCATTTCTGAGCAAAGACTGAGCGAATTTGGTACTGAACAAAGCTATTTGGTTCCGAAAATGAAGATTTGGTACTGAAGAAAACAGTACGACACAAGGTCAGAACTAAGGGACACCAAGTGCGGATCAAACTCAATACAGTAATAATGGTCTGCGAGACTCGCTTGTTAACCACTACTCCACGCAGGTCCGACCCGTCCATTAGGCGAACCTAGCGGTCAGTCAGGGCGCAAAGGTCCTAGTGTAATGAAATACACCCAGATCGTGTTACCGGTAGCCGTTAGAAATGGCCAGAAATGGAGGGGGAAAAATATATATATATGTATATGCAATTAGACGTTATCTTAAAAATGCTATGTTTTTTATAGCAAATTATGGTTTAGGATTAGGTTTTGAAAAAAATTTAGATTCAATTTCTTTTTCACAAACGGGCGTATGTAACGAAATACACCCAGATCGTGTTACCGGTAGCCGTTGGAAATGGACAGATTTGAAATCTGTGTTAAACTGCGTACGTGACGATCTGGACAGATCGGGTTACCGGAAACCGTTGAAGGGTGCTAGATTTGAAAAGAGGAGGGATCGTATGACCAGTAGCAGTTATAAGGGGCTAGATTGAAACGGTTAGCAGCAGTGTCGACCAGGAGGTTCGCTCCCCACCAGGGAGGGTGGGGGTGAAAGCCGGTTAGAAGCGGTGACCAGTTTGAGATTTGAATCCGGAGTGACCAGAAGAAGAGATACAGATGGCCATTATGCTACACTAGGGGCGTACTCCAAACTGGAAAAAAATAGTCGTTAGAATACAACCGGAAATGAAAATTTTAGGTCTCGCCAAGCAGTGGCGTAGCAAGAGGTGGACGACGGGGCGCAAGTGTGAAGGAGCGCAAAGTCTACAATATATCTAAAAAAGAATCCCGGAATGAAAGTCACAGGAATAAAAGTCACAGAATAAAAGTCACAATGTAGCGTTACCCTGAGCTACCTAAAAAAAAAAACGTAATAGGAAGAAAAGTCACAAAATTTTGTTTAATAATATATATAATATTTTAATTCAATTTATACTAAATAAATGTTATAATGTGACTTTATTTCAGGCCTATGTAAGGTGGTATTTAATTCTTCATGTTATTGTCAATAAGTGGGTAATGAGTCACAAAATAAATAATCAAAACATTTTAGGGTGTGGGGGCAAAATTATTTTTGCCTCCAGGCGCTGAGACCCCTGTCTACGCCACTGAACCCCTTGCGCCGGTCCTGACTCAACGTCGAGCGCCCAGCCCACTCTATATGAAGCTAGGGACGTACCTAATGATCTTTATTGGGGAGGCCTCTAATTTTCCGACAAAGTGAACATTCAGGCCTCTAATTTTCCGACGTTGTTATTTATAGCTAAAACTGTCTTTAAAAATGGCTAAAATCGGCTAAATTTTATATATTTTAGATTTAATCGGCTAATGTATTATAATGGCGTGGCGATCTGTATTTCTTCTGGTCGCCGAGAGAGAAGACGATGATGATGACGACGACTCTTGGTCCGGGTCTGTTGACGGGAGCTGAACTTTCGGTGGAGTGAAATTAATTTCGGAGAAAAGACTCTCCCACGTGGGTGTAGAGAAAAGACGACAAAATTCAGGTTCTTCAATTTGAAATCTGTTGTTTTATTTCCGTCGATATAGATTCTTTTATGGGCCAGTTCGCGGATTACTTCGAGGTACGGAAATTCTGTTTCATTTAGTTTTCTAAATAGGTTGGTCACTTTTCTGAGTTACTACTAAGAAAATCAAAGGTTCTTCCTCCTCCGACCTGTCGCTGCTGGATTCAAATCTCAAACTGCCCTACTGCTGCTAACCGACTCTCCTTTGCCCCTGACGGACAGGGCTGCTTCTTTGTGCGACCTGTTGCTAACCGCTTCAGATCTCACTTCCCTTCCTATTTTCAAATCTAGCCCCTTTTAACGGCTACCGGTAATACGATCTGTCCAGTTTGTAATACGATCTGACCAGTTTATCACGTACGCAGTTTAACACAGCTCTTAGCGATATGAGCTTTTTTGTCACGTACACACGAACACAGAGTACAATTTCGTTACACTAAACTGGAAGAAATTAAATCAGCCAGATCTAGCCGAAAAATGGTTAATTTGGAAATCCTGGAAGAAATTTGCGGACAGAAACATACATCGGGGATACGGCACCCCCTGCACTCTACATTTGGTACGCCCCTGCACCCTCCCCCAACGATCGTTCCCTTTACAAGAGATCACGTTTCTATTGCTAAACATCCCACTTCAAAGCAACTTCCTGTGTAAGTAGACGCAGAAAAACATCGTAGTGACTTCTCACCGACCTTTACTTCTAACTAATGACCTTAATTGACAATTGGTCGTATTTGAGAGATTTGAAAGTGGCGAAAATAATAACAGACGAAGAATCATGGGAAACAGAATTAAAAGAATTCTTTTGAAATAATGTTTGGATTTGGAGAATATTTATTTGCCGTCCGGTCAATGTATGACACGAAGTCGTTACTTCGTTGAGAAATCATTTTTCCAAAACACGAAATTTGGGGTGCGGTGTTCTATTTACGATGTAAATATCGTATGAAACTACTGTTTTGAAGTATTTTGGCTACTTCTCTTTATATCATTGAGAAATATTCTTTCCTAAACACGAAATTTGGGGTTGGGGTTCTATTTATGATGTAACTATAATGCTGAAATGGACCCTTATTTTCCGTCCATCTTTGAAGTATTTCGATTACTCGCACCGATTAGTGACCAAAGGGGTTGTATAGCATATATATATATATATATATATATATATA
>VCCN01004953.1:1497821-1514157 GCA_006491835.1 Architeuthis dux
ATAATAATAATGATTGATATATAAATAGGTGTTATTTAATTTATGTAGTTTTGCAACTAACTTATGTCTAGTCAGAAAAATCACTTAATTCGCAATTCCAACAACAATGTTTTATATTATCATATATTGATCACTGCTACCCACAACACTGGTTTAAATACTGTTGCTGGGTTTAGGTTATTCGTGTGTTCTGACATTTATATGTATCTATGTATCCGGACTTCGTCCAGCCCTAACCGTTTGTAGTAGAAACTTGACATTTTGCACACACACTCCCCTCACTGGGTAGGGAAAATGTTTGTATTGTTTTTTGTTTTTTTGAAAATTCCCCTCCAAAATAGGTTTTTAGAGGGGTGTTCAATATGCAATGTAAGTTTATGCTAAATTGGTCACTAGTTTGTGCCCGCTTATCTTTTGAAAATTTAGACCTTTTTTAGTGATCATAGCCCAACAAAAGGCGGGGGGAAATAACTTTTTAATTGATCACCCCCAATACAGCATATATGGGTGGCAGGGATTCATAATTTCCCATGGAATGCTAGTTTATGTAATTTTTTCTAAACAATGTTAGAACAAAACTATGTTGAATGAAACAATGTTAAACGAGAAGTTCCTGTATATAGTGCAAAGCTTTAAGTTAAATAGAACAAAGGTGAGAATACAAATAATTAATGGAATATAATTTATATCTATATCATAAGTATAAAACATATTGTACAAATCGTTACTTTGCACATGTGCGTATGATAATTCACGTTGCCTTATTCTGATAAGGGAGCTTGAGAAATGCCATATTGTTTATCGTGTTGTATAGCCTCTTTTACTTTATTTATGTTCTGCCGACATGCGACGTCTCGTCATTGGGTTGCTCATTTGCAGGACAGAAATCCTGAACTTGGAGAAAAAGGATGACTCAAAACTTGTTTATAAGAATATGAGGACCTTTTTATTTCATAAGAATACATTGTCGTGGTGAACAGTGGGAGAGAGATAATGGGAGCCTGTTCCCAACAAGGGAACTTGCCCTGTGCTCCCAAGCCCAGCTGATGTCTGTCTCTGTCTTGGCTCTGAGTCTCTCTGTTTTTGAGCTCTGTCTCTGCTCCCTTCTTATGGGCTTCGATCGCCCACACTTATTGTGTTCAACATCCTGTTTTCTCACACCCACACATGTGCATTTTTCCTGAGGGCTCTGGGGCCACTTCCACTTCTGCCAGGTGTTAGCCCGGGAATGATCTCCTGTGGCAGTATATCATAACAATCGGAGCCCCCAAATAAAATTCTGCTTAGTGCCTCATAAAGGCCTCGGCCGAGCCTGGCATGCCGCATGCTAACCATTGCTTTAATCACAATGCCAAGAAAGAAATTACAAGGTTAAGTAGAAGGAAGATACAAGTGTTTACATCATAACAGCCTTCAACTTGTTCATGCAAATAGAAACTGCTCCTATTTAGATTTACTTAAGCTAGGGTAAAGTCCGTGGCGCACCTAGTGAAGATTAAACATACAATCAGTCATTTGCCTGACACAGAGCTGACCCGAGACATAAGCAAACTGAGTGACTGCTTAGGGCCCCATGGCCGCCAGAGGCCCCCAAAGACGCTTGAATGTTTTTTTTCACATACAGTGGGGGGCCCCCAAATAAAATTCTTTGGCCGAACCTGTCCTGACGTGTGCTTTAATCACAATGCCATGAAAAAAATCTTCATCCGTTTGAGACGAGTACTAAAACTGGGGTGCGCCAAAGAAATTACAGGGGTATGCAAGGTTTGTGAAAACAGTAGAATTATGAAGTGATCACAACCAAGTAAACGCAACTCATGTCTGGTAAACATGAAATACAGTTGGCAAAACACTGTAAATCGAAAGGATCATTCTGTGAGAAATGCCATATTGTTTATCATTAAAAAATACCAGGTCCAACAGCAGTTTGATTAAAAATGTTGCTTGCTCATAAATTCTCCTGTGACAGGTCAAGAGCATGTACTAACCCGTCCATTGCTAGTCTGTTTTAGATAACTCAACAGTTTGATAAATTATGATGAAATTTGATATTCAAATTCATATGCTGAATATTGGACTCTATTTTTCTTTTTTACCAGCATAGTACCCATAAAAAATGATGTGGTTATTTACATATGGATTGGATCAGAGTGTAGTATCTGTGCTCACTGTAAAGTGTTATGGATAATATATATACAGGTAAAGCTCCTATTTTGCACAGATGCATTCTAGGAGTTTTGTCTGCTCCTACTTTGGACTATGATCATCCAAAGTAGGAGCTTCACATGTGTATATATTAGTGTCTAGAAAGCTTTGTAGCTTCAAACACTAAAGATGTTGCTGAAAAAAAAAATGTTTATCTCTTTTTATATAAATCTTAAATGCTTTAAGATGTTACTATGGTAAATCTTTTTAACTAAAGATCTTACTTACAGAAATGTTTTTATGTTCTGTTTATTCCTTAATTTATTACTTGTCATGTAAGTCAATTATTCACTAATAACTGTTAATGAAAGGGGGATTTATGTTTTACACAGAATTAGATCTGTGATAGTACTATAAGTAAAGTTTTCTTGTAGGGATCATCTGTTGTTTGCCATGGAACTGTTTCAGAGACTTAAAAACAAAACAATCATTCTACCATGGTTCCCCAGCAGTGCTGATCAAGCACCACCTCCCACAAGATATAATTCTTATGTTTAGTTTCTTTTGTTTTAGGGCATTATCATAGGGTATTTTTTATGGATGCAAAACGTCTCAAAATGACCTAGCTAGTGAAATGGGACAGTGTTATATATAAATATATATGACATGTATTAGTGAGAGCCTATGTTTAAGGAATCTCAGAACTCGTAATTGTCAATTCTTCCTCATGATGCCACACTGCCTCTCTGTATATTTCTGTACTACTTGACCCAGGGATTGAACTCACAATTTTTAGGGAGCCAGATGAGCTTTACCAGAACTTTGATTCATGAGGCAATGTTCTACAGAACATTCAGCAAGTTTTGTTTGTTTTTAAGCCAACATTCATCAGGCTTTCAAATAGTTGCTTGTGTTATTAACACAATGTTTCAACCAATCTATTCTTCGGCCTTCTTCAGATGTAATATCAGAAGTTTTTAGTATCAAAGGAGGTAACCCTTTGGAGTTCAACCCGATGTAGCTTCCTTTGCTCAACAGTCCCAAACCCGACAAGACAAGGACAAAGAAACACCTGAATCCTATGTTAAAACGGTTACCTCCTTTGAAATTAAAAACTTCTGTTTAGTTTTGAGAAGGGTCATTAACATTCAAATAGTTCTATAGTTTTGAGAAGGGTCATTAACATTCAAATAGTTCTTCAGATGATTGAACTCCTTCTTGTTGTTTGTGCAGTTAACACAACGTTTCGGTCTATCCATTCTTCGGCCTTTTTCTGGTGTAATATCCAAATTTGATTTGATAAACCAAAGTTTTTATCTCCTTAAATTAAAAACTTCTATTTACCCCACTTATTTACAACACAAACAACAAGGTGTTCAATCATCAGAACTATTTGAATGTTAATGACCCTTCTCAATACTACAGAAAATATTCAACAGGCTATTTTAAAAAATGTTTTTTTTCAAGTCTTTGTAACAGAGTAAAGGAATGAGAACAACATACTCTTGTGGATCAATTCATGACATTACCCAAAGGTTGAACGCCAAAGGGCACAGATCACCAGGAATGGGACAAGCAACAAACTGGCCTGGACGAATCACTAAATGTTGTGTGATTTGGGGATGAATCATTTAGAATCTGACCATCAAAGAAATTGTTCGTCATATTCGAGCCTCTTAAGAAATGTTTTTTAACAGGTGTAATCAAAATGAGGTTATTTATTTATCTAATATTTATTTGACAATGAAAAATGACACCGTTTGTAAATCTCTTAGGGAACAACAGTTTTTAATGGATGTGATTATTAGATGCTGTCAATATAGGTTTCTTCAGTTTTTAAGTGAGTCTGGCTGGCTATCTATTATGCATGCAGTCTGCACCAATGGAGCTAGAAGTTGAAAATTTAAACATTACTCCTTATGTCCAGAAAAAGCTTTTACCCCCTCACCTTGGGTTTTTAGGGGGGGGGGGTCAATTTACAATGTAAGTTTATGCTAATTTGGTCCTTTAGTTTGTATCAAGCAATTTTAGAAACTGTCAACCAAAATTGTCAGTGAAATTGTCAACATGGGGTTCTTCAGTTTTTAAGTTGGTCTGGCTGGCTATCTGTGTATCATGCATACAGGCCACACCAATGGGGCTAGAGGGCTGAAAATTTCAACAATTTACTCCTTATTACGTCTAGAAAAGGGGATTTGTTTTTTTTGTTTTTTATTTTTTTAAAATTCACTCCCTTTATAGGGTTTTAGATGCGGATTCAATTTACAATGTAAGTTTTTGCTAAATTGGTCCCTTAGTTTGTGTCTGGCAACATTCATGCCTCTTTTTTGTTAATTCAGACTTTCTTAATGACCCAGCAAAAGTCGAAGTAACTTATTCATTGATAACCACTTTTTCTAATTTCCTAATTGATCACCCCCAACACGGCATGCTGCCAAAAGACATTGGTCACATGACTGTTTTTATTGAGCGCAACTAACCTGTTTATTCATCTGTAATTTATTTGGTGTCTGTAGAGGCTTTCTAACAAAGAAAACTGACATCATTTTCGAAGCTCTGAGAAAACAATATTTTTCTTTTTAACAAATGTGATAAAAAAGAAAAAAGGAACTATCAGCTTTTTAAAGTCATTGTAACAGATCCATCACCTTCAATCCTTTTGGTTTCCTTGCCGTTGGAATCGGTTGAATTGTGAAGTATCGTGTGCTTCCTGTAGTGCAACTTATACATTAAACAAATACACGCACAGGCGTCTTTGTTCTGTAACGTAGACCATCATCTTAAACCTTGATGGATAGCCACAACAACGATTGGGGATCCTTTGTTGCAACTTGAATCCTAATTCATTTTGGTATAAAACACATTTCTGCATGGTTGCTATAAAGTCAAATATCCAAATTTTTTTACCATGAAAAAATTGTTTTTCAAGGCGTAAATATTATTTGAAATATATTTTACCTTTCTTTTATTTGTCCGTGTGTATCTAAGGTGTGTCAAATAAAGTAGTGTTATTTGCTTGAGCAATTTCATTTTTCTTTCTCTCGATAGAAATATAGATATGAGCTGTGCATGAATGTTCAATGTTTGAACACAATGAGGTATTTGTATGTATACGTGCTTCTGGCCTGTTGTTTTCCTTCCTTCCAGCAACTATAGGTTTTATTTGTTATTGATATCTTCGTATATCTCTCAAGGTATACCACCCCCAAAGGTGTACAATTTATGTTAAATACACACATCTTCTTCTAAAGTTACTATGTATATATACTTATCTTAATTAGATGTTTATGTAATGATGCATGATATCACAAATAGGTTTTATAAAAACATATGTGTTATACAGATCCGGTTAGTCACTCAATAGCCATCACGTGACAAACATCTTTTGGCAGCAGACCGTGTTGAGGGTAATCAATAAAAAAATTGGAAAAAGGGGTGATCAATGAATAAGTTACTTCTCTTGCCTTTTGTTTGGCAGTGATCAATAAAGAGTCCGCATTTTCAAAAAACAAGCGGTAATGCTGCTGGACACAAAGTAAGGGACTAATTTCTCTAGCTCCGTTGGTGCGGTCCGTACGCGCAATATATACATAGCCAGCCAAACCAGCTTAAAACCTGAAGAAATTGATGTTTACATTTTTGGTTGATGGTTTTTAATTATGATAAAGGATTGCCCATAGTTAAGACGAAATATTTTACAAGACAAACTAGTTGAATTAGTCAAGTTACTTACAGTTTCGCAGGTGTGTTAGTCAAAAAATAAAATAAAACAGAAACTTTGAAACAACAGAAATTCAACTAGTGAAACAAAATCACTTGGAGCAGAAATTGCTGCTGGTGAAGTCCTGCTCCTTTTTGCATACGTCAGCTAAGTGATCCTTGCAAATTTCAAGTCTGGTCGCTCCAGACAAACTTTTTTCACTACCGTCTTGGAACTGTCTAGGAAAACAATTTTAACCGTCCCGAAGGAAATGTAAATGGTCCCAAAATCAAAATGTTGTTTCTTTACTTTGTTATTATCATCTATAGTTGTTAGTAGCATAATAAAAACACCATTAAAATGTTGAGGAAATAAATAATTGTCAAACTCCAGTCCAAACCTGGAGTTGACTTTGTTTTTCTATTGTAACAAAAACAACAATTATGGGATTATAATTAACATTCCCCTACAGTGATTAGAAATTATGACCAACTGATTGGTAGTCCTGTCTCTTTTTTTCTTTTTTTTTTTTTTCCTGTCCTGGGCATTTTTACCGATGACAGGACAACATTAATTTCGAGCCCTGCCACACCCTTGGTAGGATGCAAGTCCACCGAAGGGATACCTCCACCCTTATCACAGTGTACTCAATTAGCTGCTGAGTGCACAGGGAAATTTGTCCTAATGAAGAGTTTTCCAAGTTTCATACCAAGGCTCAAGAAAGTTCTAAGTTTTCGATGAGCGCAAATTTTTCATACAGAAATTTCCGAAGCATGCTGCTCAAGTGCAAAGCGCGTGGAAAAAAACAATGTAAGTTTAGCAGATGGAAAGTGTGTGTGTCTGTGTGTACGGGGGAATGCATCTACATTGAACTATTTTATTTTTGCCGTATTTTAAAATAATTTGACAGGTGAACAAGGTGGTTAATTAGCTAGCAGATTCATACGTAAATAATCCTGTCATTTCTGATGGGTACTGTGCTAGCAAGGCTGCCAGTGCTTGATTTTCAAACCCAGTTCTGGGTTTTCGATACCTGTCTGGGTTTTTGGGGGTTTTTTTTACTTCAAAATTTATTGAAGTCTAGGTTATCCATACATTAGTTTCTCATTTTCTTTATTACCTAAATAGAGTAGCAAACATCTATGTTTCATCAAATTCATTTCCTCTCATGTTATAAAACAACCTGTCAATAATTTTGTCTTTATATCAACTGAAAACCACAAATTAGATAAGGGATGGTGAACCATAGAATATGAAAAAATGTTCTTGCATGAATGTGTTCGAAAAGTCACGTTCCGTTGTAGACTTCCCTTCCTCCATGAAATTACAGGTAAACAACAAATTGTGATTTAAATCTATGTGATACATATATGATACATAAATACGGAGGTATTTGAAACTGAAGTCAAAGCCACTGCATGAAAATCAAAATGAAAAAGTAATACTATAACTGAAATATCAGACATTTTTTTTATCTAGCAATATTTAAATCAAACACTGAACAAAAGCACTTGAAAACATGTGCAATCAATTGCAGTAAAAATATAAGGCCTATTAAAGAAGAAAGTGCAACTTGTCAATAAAGTTTTGTTTTTTTACAAAACACAGGGCAGGAGCCACAGTTACAAAGTGTATTTATTTACTGAGTTCATATAATTATAAAAGTCTCAAAACAAAGTTTTTATTTTTGATTTAAAGCCTGCTAATATATGTATATTCCGTATATCATAGGGTAATTGATTCCAAAGTCTGTGTGCTATATAGCTGAAACTCCTGTGCCCATGAGTCATATTTATAAAGATAAGTTCTAAAATCAAACCAGCTAAATATTGAATGTTAATAAGAGCACAGTTCATAAGGGCACATATCATGCAGACACTTGAATACTGTAATTAAAATTTTGAACACGGCTCTTTCTTCTATCCTAAGCCAATGTAGGCCGGTAATGCCTCTCCTTCTTTTATACTTCTCCTTCTTTTATACTTCTCCTTCTTTTATACTTCTCCTTCCTTCCTGCCCCCCCTCCTCCTTCCGTTTTCAAGGAATGAACTCTCGGCCATTTTCTCAACCCTTGCCCGGGACCTTCTGCGTGTGAGTCAGACGTGCTAACCATTACACTATCTGAGCGGACATTTCGGGAGTGTGCCTTAAAAGTAATTATTCAGCCTTGCATCGCTAGGGTTGGTGACCAGAATTTGCAGGGACAATCATGAAAACTCTTCAACAGCCAAAGACTACCATTGTACATTGATTGATTGATCAATGAGAGATCAACCAATCAGAAAAGAACCCTCCTTCCCTGCTAACATAACATATGTCAGCATTCATTTACTCTAATGATTACATATAGAGTTACACAGAAAATTCTGGTGATTGTGTGAAGCCATAATCATGATTGTATTTTAGCACTGACTATATAGGTGTCCGCTCCCTGGTTAACAATCTACTCGTCTCTTGACCAACCGCATTTCTGACAAAGAACGGAAATGCACTATCGAAGTGTATCCTCCTCCAGAAAAGAATAGGATCGTCTTGAGATTTTAAAAAATCCAAATATGGACCCGTACTTTATTAGCAAAGATCAAAAACAAGTTGAATTGAAAAAGATTAAGAAAAATGGGGTTACGGTTGGATTTTTAATCCCTTTTAAGGTTTTCATTAAACAACCATTTTGTTTAGCAACCTGGTTGTCGGAACAGAACCCTGTCATTAAGTGGGTACACCTATATTTGAACCTGGTATATAAAGTAAGGTTTTGGCTTTTTTTGCTACTCCCCCTTAGCTTTAGTCATTTTCTGTACTAATAAACAAATATTTCTGACATTAAGGAAAGATTTGATTAAGCACCAAATTTTCCTTTTTTTTAAATTTTTTTTTTTTTTTTTTTTTTTTTTACCTAAAATTTGAGCAAGTATTAGCACTCAATCTATATAAATCATTGGATGAAGTATTATAACATTTTTTTATTAAATTTGACTAGTTTTCACCTTCATCCTGATTTTTTTATACAACTTATTAATTTGTGCCACTGTTTCTATGGCAATGAATAACAGTGCAATCAGAAATAAAGAGTAAGCCTTCGCTGAGAATCGAAATCACACCCTCATTGAGGGAGACTAGTTTACACCTAGCTGCTGTTTACCAATTGTCCACAAAGACTTCATAGATTAGCAAAAGCTGATAAGTTGTATAAAAACAACTAAAATTAGGATGAAGGTAAAAACTATTCAAATTTAATAAAAAGTGGTGTGTTACAATATTTCATCCAATAATAATAAAAATTGATTCATAAAAGTTGCATAAAAACAACTAAAATTAGGATAAAAGTAAAAACTAGTCAAATTTAATAAAAAGTGATGTCTCAATCTATATGTTGTGCTTTGAAGATCAAGAAAAAAGAAATTGTCAGTGGTCAGGAATTAAGGCTAGTCTTACTGATAGAATTGGGCTATTGTATAATACTAATAATAATTTTGGGAAGAATATCTTTGTCTAGTCATCTGCATAATGAAAATTGATGAAAAACTCTCCAAGGAAATCACTATTCACTAAATTTAATGATTTGTTAAAATATTTATGCAAGTCAGTTTTCATGTTTAATTTCCTAAACCAGTGGTTTTGAAACTTGAGGACCCTTTCTATAAAGGAAATATCCTGGCAGACCCCCATTTTTAGCATAGTTTTTAGACAGTAATTTATTACTTGAATTAGGCTTTTTTTGACTGCAGTTAATTGCATCATTAAGCCAGCTTCAGTGTAGTTAGGCTGGGTTTAAACTAATAAGAAAAATGGTAGTTAAATTTGGTAGTCAGATATCAGAATAAATATTATTTTAAAAATTATTGATGAACAATAAGCAACTTCTGACATTTTTAAAGATCATATTCATTCTAAATGGATTACATTCATTCAAATCCTAATATATGGTACAGGTCTGAGTACAATAATTATATATTTCCATACCTATGCGATGGATGATTTTGTTTCTCTGCCACAGGATTTGTAATATCAGATTTAATATTTGACATCTCATATGCTCAAGATTGTCGGTTTGGTTGTTAATTTTTGTATATACAGCAACACCGAGAAAGTCCACTCACAAAAGTAAATTGTACAAAGACTTCAGTTATCCTTATTTTAAATTCATGTTATTAATTTAAATTTTCAACTATTATCTGAGGAGGGGGGGGGTCAACAGACCAGTTTCGAAACCACTGTCCTAAACCCTTTTGATAAGTTAATATTCTAAAATAGACTTTTAGATTTTCTTTTGTCATTTGGAATCTACTTATATAATTAAGCCTTTTTATTTTGTTTCTCTAACCATAACAATGCACTCTTCCACTTAGAGGTAACAATTTTGCTGATAAAAATATCTCCTACCCACCATTTGAAACAATGGACTCAGGACATTGTTCTGTAGAATCTTTTTTAGAAAAGAATATCTCATAGAAATTCAAATATATCCATGAATTTTTTCATGGGGGTTAACTAGTGCATTCTTTTGTTTTGAACCCCCCCCCCTATTTATTATTCATATATTTATTTTAAGACCAAAACTTTTCTATTAACAAAATCACAGTAACTGTTACTCACTGGAATAGAACTTTACACTATGGTTTGTAGTTCTTCATTGTACTACAGGGCTGCACTAGTGAGTACTAAGAACAAAAGAGAATAGGTCCGGTTAGTCACTCAATAGAAAACATCATATGACCAATATCTTTTAGCAGCAAAAATTGGAAAAAGGGGGTGATCAATTAATAAGTTACTTTTGTTGGCAGTGATCACTAAAAAAGTGTGGATTTTCAAAAAAACAAGTGTGAATACAGCCAGACACAAACAAAGGGACCAATTTATCATAAACTTACATTGTAAATTGAACCCCCCCACTAAAAACCCTATAAAGGGAGGGAATTTAAAAAAAACCAAAAATCCCTTTTTCTAGACATAAGAGTAAATGTTGTAATTTTCAGCCCTCTAGCACCATTGGTGCGGCCTGTATGTGTGATACATAGATAGCCAACTTAAAAACTGAAGAAACCCATGTTGACAGTTTTAGTGACGATTTTGGTTGACTGTTTCTGAAATTGCTTGATTACGATATTCTGTCATAATTGTATTTACTGCAATATCCATGACAATGAAATGTAATATCTTGTTTTCTGGAAACCTGGTGATAAATTTATGTAGAGCAACTTTAAGCATTTATTTCTAAAAACCTAAAAATTGTTTTTGTGGCAAGAAGGGTAGGAGTGGGACGATACAAGTGTTTACATCA
The DNA here is from genome assembly GCA_006491835.1 of Architeuthis dux. NCBI lineage: Eukaryota > Metazoa > Mollusca > Cephalopoda > Oegopsida > Architeuthidae > Architeuthis > Architeuthis dux. Next base: position 1,508,948 of record VCCN01004953.1, read on the forward strand.
TAACAGCCTTCAACTTATTTATCTAGATGTTCATGCAAATAGAAACTCTTTTGATTTACTAAAGCTAGGTTAAAGTCTGTGGCACACCCAGTGCAGATTAAACATACAATCAGTCATTTGCTTGACACAGAGACGACCCAAGGCATAAGCAAACTGAGTAGCTGCTTAGGATCCTGTGGCCAGCAGAGGGCCCCCAAAAGTGCTTGAAATGTCCCACGAGAGCGTGAATGTTTTCTTTTTTTTAAAAATGCAGTGGGTGCCCCCAAATAAAATTCTGCTTAGTGCCCCCATAAAGGCTTTGGCCGAGCATGTCCTGACACGTGCTAACCATTGCTTTAATCATAATGCCAAGGAAAAAAATCTTCCTATTTAAGACAGATACTCAAACTGGGGTACGCCAGAGAAATTACGGGGGTACGCGAGATTTGTGAAAACATTGGAATTTCGAAGTGATCACAACCAACTAACGGCCCTGTTGGCTGGGGCCTAGAATATGCCGACTGCATCCCCTGCAGACGGGTAAGACCCCTCTCCCCCTAAACAGGGCCCACCTGTTTTTGTACCAAAGTCGCAAGACTCTATTTTTTTGAATTTTAGACTGATTTCAGCATTAAATGACCCATCAAGGGTTGATATGTCGCTAAACAAACAATCAATCAATCAATCAATCACAACCAACTAAATGCAATTCTTGTAAACCTGAAATACATTTTGTAACACTGCGTAAATCAAATTGATCATTCCTTAAAAATCAAACATTTCTGGTTTTCACGTATATCCAAGCTAGTTCGACTACCATGCATGCGCCTAAATAGAAGTTATGTTTAAAGGGGGGGGGGTAACACTTATAGCACATGGCCCGGGTGTTTCTGTGCCTTTGTCTTGTCGGGTTTAGATTTGTTGAAGTGGAAGCCACATCGGGTTGAAATCCGCACTTGTCTGGCTAATGCATTTAGTCGACTTTTTGATGTGAGCTGCCTCTTTGATTTTTTTCTGCTTCCAACATCGTTCTCTGTCAATAATCTGGACTTCCTCCCAAAGAGAACGATGCTTGCTGTTCTCTCTCCAGATGTGGTTGGCCATAGCAGATTTATCTATCTCGCCCCTGATTCTAAACCTGACAAAACAGGGCCTGGGTGTTTCTGTGTCTTTGTCTTCTTTAAACATAACTTCTATTTAACCCATCACACTCGTATTTTACATCTGAAGAAGGCCGAAGAATGGATCAGCCAAAACGTTGTGTTTACAACACAAATAACAAGGATTTCAATCGTCCGAAGAACCATTTGAATATTCATGATCCTTCTCAAAACTATAGAAATGAAATGATATTACTATCAAATACTACATGTCTATTGTATGTTCTATGTTATCTATACATTTCATGTTCTTTACAAGGGGTATGCCAAAACTGACAGACGGGACAAACTGGTTTAAGATGAATTAAACAGATAGTAGATAGTGTTTAATATTGGGTAAAAATCAGGATTTCAATGCTAAGTTTCCAAGACAGGATCTTCTGAATTGGAAGGTTGGTGCAACACAATCTTCCTATCTCGTTTAGCTTTGTGCCAGATTAAGCTGTGTAGATAAAGATTTTTAGTTATTTTTTTATAATTATTTTTTTACTGTATATACATAGTCATTTGGTTATTTTTTTGTTCTACCTATGTACCTTTTTCCCCTTGATATCTACTCTGTACCCAGCTGTTTGGTCTCACCTGAACTGATAAAATTCTTTGCTCACCTCAAGGACAGAATGTCAAGAACATTTTGTCAGCTAGCAAACTAATAAACAATTCTCCTGCGCATATATATATATATTAGTGAAACAGTCTGTCACTGTAGGGAATCGAGTTCCATTTTCTTTCTTCCATTGGATATCTATCGCTCTGCCCACCTTTTAGGGATCTTCTGGTCTTTAGACAGGCATTGAGCACTCTTTCGGATACCGTTGCTGAACACATCTGTTCTATGGACTTATATCAGGAAATATTTTTACCTAAAATATTTCTCCGACTATAAGTGGTTCCCTATGCCAACAGTATGAAATTCAAAGAATGGATAATTTTATATCCAACAGATTATGATAATTATAAAGAGATTTAATAACTGGGAACCCATATCAGCCCGGCATTGGTGTTAGCGATTGATAAACGAGTGGCCTAGATCGTATAAATGAATAAAGAAATGAGCACTGTGCAGGGATCGAACCCGCATGCACCCTGGAAGCAGCCTATACGCGGCCCTGGGCAAGTCGCAACTACACTGCTCAGGCTGGAGGTTTACTCCGCACATTGATCCCACCATCTATGGTCCAAATGCTGTGGAGGGCCATCCCCAAAATCTTTGTTAGCCAAGCCATTCATTATATATATATATATATATATATCTCTACCGACCGACCCACCCACCCAACTTCTCTGCACAAGACTACCCAGCGCTGAATGCTGATTTACTTGGTGCTTGACTATAAGTTATCAAATTGAACCACAGAAGTAATTTGTTCACTAAAATAATTAAAATTTTTGTTGGTCCTTGCGTTGAGATGTGCTAGGTTATTGTGCGCCGAGTTGTCGGCGTTGGGTAGTCTTGCACAGAAAAATCAGTGAACTATATACACGAGATTTTGCAGTTCTGTCCAGATTAAAAGAAAAATTCTATTTTGTTTGTTCCACTTTTAACATAGCCATTCAAGTTGAAAGAGTCTCGAGTAAATGAAGTAGAAATGACAGATCTGTTTATAAGCTGTCTGTAACAATACTTTTTTTTTCCAGGCCTTTACATAAAATTAATGTGTAGAAGACCTGTTTTTGATTTTCTTCCTTAATATGGAATGGAAAAAGAACATCAAAATTTAAAACCTGGTGATGCCTGTGATGCCTCTAATGCTTTTATTTGCATAAAAATTATTCTCAGTTGATAAATGAAAGAATGAGTCTGAAAAAGCTTTCAAGTTATAAAATCTCATTTAAGAACCTTATTTATTTCAAGTAGTGACTAGTTTACCTATCGGCCATGTCGGCTGGGGCCTAGAATACGCCGACTGCATACCCTGCAGAGGGGTAAGACCCCCCCCCACACACACAAACAGGGGCCACCTGTTTTTTCACCAAAGCTGCAAGACTCTATCTAAAGAAAAAAAAATAACCTTTGAAACCATACTCAAAAATATAAAAACAGATTCAATATACATACCTTGACAACAAACTGCCTACAAAAATGTGCCTACAAAAATTTGTCCACTATAATTTGTCCACAATAATTCGTCTACATAAATTGTGTATTCAAAAAGAAACCGAATTCGGCACTAAATGACCCACAAATGGTTGATGTGCCGTTAAACAATCAATCGATCAACCATAGTTTTCTGAGAAAAATGGTCAAATGCAAAAATGTCCCACTTGATTATTTAAAAGCTCTAAAACGATCTAAAAAATCCCCAAATAACACCCAGGTAGATGTACCCGAACCTGATGACCTAGATTGGTCCTACATTTTCAGTAATGAACAACTAATGCTGATAACTAGAAGTTTGAGTATCGTGAAACACAGCACCTGAAATATGTTGCCCATGTAACTAGATTAGAAAATGACTCATTTCAAAAATAAATATTGACCATAAAATGTTTGTGCGTGATCATTGGCTAAAACTCGAAAAAGAACCGAGTATCTCCACAAGGTAAATACAAGATATAATGCACAAACAAAAACGAATTCACATCCGTGCTGAACAAGATCTACAAGTAAAGACACTTTAAGTGTACAAAGTACCCAAGAAATTTGATGATGACGACTTAAATAGTTTTGCAATTGCAACTTATAAAAAATATTGTTACTCTGCATTTTCTTAATATTCAACCAGAATGAAAGCAGATTTTTTTCCATCTTTGACTGAATTGTGAACCTTTTGAGTAAAGAATATTAACCCATAAGAACCCGGACCCATTTCTAAAAAGGAAAATTATGTGGGATATAAAACAGATCAAATGGACCACGTGGAACACATTTCTGAAGTTTGTTCTGAAATCGGACCCTTAGTTTCCGAGCTCTGTTTTGGATATGTCACCTTGGGCATTTACGGCAAAATTTGTCATTATTTGAAAATACATCAGCTTGTCTGATTTGTTTGCTTAGTAACACTGATTTGCCCTTTTATATACATTTCCGCAACATATACCGAATTTATAACTTTGCTGGTTAGATTTAACAAATTATTTTTCAGATGTATTTTATAACACAAAACATTTGAAAACTGAATAGAAATAAATACAATTGCCTCATATTGGAGGTCTTCTCAACAAGCTACTGTAGCAGTAGAAAATTGTTTCAAATTATATTTTGTTAATAATTTAATTAATTAGACATTATTTTCATGTTTACATTTGTTTAAATTAGTGTTCACAAAATGTATCAAAAATATTGTATAAGGAAGGGACTGTGCAGATCAATTAAATTGTATGTCACAGTGGGTTCTTATGGGTTAACTTTGAATATTTCAGAAAGCTTTTAAGGAAAATAAAAACAATTGTTAGTATTCTGTCTTAAAATAAATTTAATATGTATCAAATCTCTCCTTGAGGTAACATTAGAGCATTGATCTACTTTATAAAAATTATGACTTCACCATGGTGCTTAAATTTTTTATGACCTCATTGCATGAATTGGTGAAAGGTCACTTTAACATTTGATTTATTAATAATCTCTTTCGACAAACGAGGACGTGGAAAAATATTAACTCTGACTACTATCAATTTCTTTAAAAAAAACTTTCAAACTACTTTCTATAGATATTTTCTATAGTTTTGAGAAGGGTCATTAATATTCAAATGGTTCTTTGGACGATTGAACTCCTTCTTGTTATTTGTGTTGTAAACACGATGCTTGCATCAAAATATTGATTTCAACCCGATGTGGCTTCTACTTCTCAACAAATCTAAACCCAACAAGACAAAGACACAGAAACACCCGGGCCATGTGCTATAAGGGCTACCTTCCTTTAAACATAGTTTCTGTTTAACCCATCACACTCGGATTTTACACCTGAAGAAGGCTGAAGAATGGATCGGCTGAAACGTCATGTTTATAACACAAATAACAAACAGTTCAATCGTCCGAAGAACCATTTGAATACTTTCTATAGTTTTGGAATGGTCATTAATGTTCTTCGGACGATTGAACTCCTTCTTGGAGTGACCATATCTGGAGAG
>VCCN01004953.1:1530547-1545574 GCA_006491835.1 Architeuthis dux
ATATCAGTTACAATAGAGAATTCTTAATTTTTTGTAATAAATTGGAATTTCAAATCATGTGTTCTAATTATTTTCGTTTGCTTTCTTTGAGCAACAAATACACAGCAGCAGTTGTACAATTATAAAAGTAAACTAATTCTTAGTATGAAGCTGTCTAATTAAATGTAAAATAGTTATTATTTGAAATTATTCTTTGTTGCAACTTAATAAATGGAACCCCCTTCCATTTATTAAGTTGCAACAAAGAATAGCCTTATAGCCTTATTCCAGATACTAGTAGTCTTATTGACAAAAGGGGGGAATGACTCGAAGGTTGAACCACTGGTTTAGACAATCAATTGGGACAAGTTATTTTTTTTGTCAGCCCTAGGTACAGACTTAATTATACCATTAACTAAGTACTCAGGCGATTCCAAAATAACAGATTTCAACACTGTAGTGAACTATTCAGTCATAAAGTCAGTAAGAGGTTGTTGTGAAACCACTCAAACTCAACAGAACCATAGGTAGATATTTTTACCAAATGCATTAGTGTATGAATGTGTATATCATCTCATAGAAATTCAAATATATCTGAATTTTTCATGGAGAATAACTAGTATATAGAATAAAATTATTTTCTTGTGAGTTTTTAATTTGGGAAGGATTTAAAAAAATTTTTGTTGAATAAATTCAATTTATCTTTATTATTATTGGATCAACAGTTGTATAATACCAACTTAGAATAGAAAAGAGAGCCATGGAAAGAGCAATGCTAGGTATAACTCTAGGAGATAGAAAAAGATTAACATGGATCAGAGGGAGGACTAGAGTGAAGGATATTATACAAATAATAAAGCAGCAAAAATGCAGATGGGCTGGTCACCTAGCAAGAAGAGATGACAATAGATGGGTGAGAAGACTAACCGATTGGTGCTCATGTGACAGAAAACGCAGTAGAAAAAGACCAGACACAAGATGGAGGGACGAGATAGAAAGATTTGTGGGTAGGACGTGGTAGAGGTTAGCACAATCTAGGTCGTCATGGAAGGAGATGGGAAAGGCCTTTGTCCAGCAGTGGACTTATAATGGCTGATGACTATTGGATGAAGTATTGAAACACATCACTTTTATTAAATTTGACTAGTTTTTACCTTCCCCGAATTAATAAGTTGTATAAAAACAACTAAAATTAGGATGAAGGTAAAAACTAGTCAAATTTAATAAAAGTGATGTGAAATTCATTTAAGTTTAGTAGTATATTATTTAAATGGAAAGTTTTTTTCAATGTGACGCTTGCAAATATTAATATCAGAAACTCCTCTTTTTTTAAATTGGGATTTATTTTTATATACATTTTAGAGGTACACTTAGCTGAAAGGTCTTCACAGCAGCACATTTGAGATAACATTTCTTGTATGCAAACTAACGGTTATATATATATATACGGATCATTCCATATCAAATCACCTAATGGTCCCATATGGGCATCATCTGGGATTTTGATGAAATTTGAGTAGGTGATACTTTTTCTAGAAAAAATGCAACTCTGAAAGTTTCAGCTTGATTGAACCACAGGATCAGAAGTTATGACAATTGCTTAAATTTACATGTCACAAACTGCAAGCATGATTTGCCAAATTTGGCACTTCATAACTATTCTATTTAAAAAGAAATCTAGCTGAGATTCGGTACCCCTGTAGTTTTCCTCCCAACTCATTTTACCTATATTCTATATGATTTAGGAGTTATGGGTCCTTCATAATGGGGGAAATGTTTTTTTAGTGGGAGTTGCTAAATGTTTGGCTGGCTGTAGAAACTGAACTACGGGTGTTAAAATAAAAATTCCACTGGATTATATTCAGTTGATGTATTTCCTTGTGTAAAAGATTGAAACCTGGAGTTTAAAAGCATTAAATACTTTTCTGATGAATGAATGCATGAAAAGTAACGTAGTCAGTTGAAAAAAGGTTAACATTTTGCTGAATAATATATAGTGTAATCTATTCTTTCATTCCTAAAAATTTAAAAGGTTCTACTCATATCTAACTTGGCTAAACTGCCACACATTTCAGAGAATCTTTTTCAGAAGAATTCCAACTGAGTATATGAGTATCAATAAATTAATGCATCATAACCCTTGAAATCTTACCAGGTGACACCTTTTCTAGCGACAAATCAACTCAGAAAACTTCAGCTTGATTGATTTATCATGAAATGGAAATTACTTAGTGGAAACTAGGTGTTATGCTATCTCCTTTGAAGTAGTCTGCAACCTACTGTTTGAACACTGGTTCACGAAGGGTACACAACTCATAAAGGGTAGCGGCAAAAGTCCATACTACCATTCCCGTATATAAGACAGATTTTTTTATTTTAAAAATACAAAATGCACATATTGCATTTCGTCCAACTCACTGGTATTATGACTGGGCGGGTGGCATCTACCAAAATTTGATTATTAAATAATTTCTTGCAAATTATTCTGAGTCTCCACATTGTCTTTTCCTAGCATCATTATGTCAGATAACCGTTATCCTATTTATTGTACACCAGCCATTTACATGTATCTAGCTATGTATCCAGACTTTGCCCAGCCCTAACTGTTCATGGTAGAAATTTGAAATTTTGCACTCACACTCCCCTCAATGAGTTGGGAAAATTTTTGTTTTTAGTGTGGGTTCAATTTACAATGTAAATTTATGCCAAATTGATCCAATAGTTTGTGTCCAGCAAGATTCTCACTTTTTTAAAAATTTATTTTTAAAAATTTTTTTAGATTTGGACTATTTAGTAATCACTTCCCACCACCACTGTTTAATTTACAAGGTAAAAAGAAGCATATATAGGTAGTGATGATTCATAATTTCACTTTGAATGCTCGTTTTTTTTTTCTTTTCTTTTAGGCCCAGGCACCTTCTGTTTATATATAACTTGATTGTATTGGGGATTTTGATTCTTTGAGTGTTAACTGGAATCCAAAACCTCTGTGAGTCTGCTGCTCTAACCTCTGACCCATACCTGCAAGAGTAGTGTTAACCCTTGTTTTCTAATGAAACTGATAACTGAGTTATCATCTAACATGAATTGGTGGGTGGTGGTTGGAGATAAAAAATGTTTGACATTAAGTGATTAAAATGATAGTCCAGAGCAGGATCAATTCTCACCCACAGCGGGTTTTGAATTTCTCTTCTTGCTCTCGGGTGTTAATGCTATTAGGTCATTGTTCATAGACTTCAGCTTTCTCAAAGCTAGCTACTTGTACACCTATAATTTGATTCGTGGATTAATAGCACTAGCTGAAAATCTGCCCTATGGGCTGGATTTCAAATTCCCCGTGGTAAGGATTGATAGTTATCTATTGCAAGATAAAATCCTTGTCCATTGCAAGATAATGCATTGCAAGCTATCCATTGCAAGATAAAAGCTCTGACTCGGATAGAATATGTAACCCTCTAACTGGCGAGGATTGATAGTTATCCATTGCAAGATAAAAGACCTGAGTCGCAGATAGAACTGAGTTGCCATCAATCACAATAGAACAGACATTTTATTAAGTTAGTGATAGAACTGCAATGACTAAAATTCCCGGTCATCCAGATCAATAATGCAATATTATAACTAGAAAGCACTCAGAGAGCGCATGCCATTGTCAGGGGAAGTAATTGTGCATGGATCCACGCAAAAAATGCTTCTTCTGTAGCCTATTGTCCATCCTTATACAAAATTTCATTGAAATTGATTGGGAACTTTTGGAGAACAGTCATGAGTGTATACATTTATGTATGAAAAAAAAAAACCCAGAAAAATATCTCTCGATTAAAACAAAATTCCTGGATCGGCCCCAAGATTTAACCACCCTTTCCTTACCCCATTGCCCACCCCCCCAAATCTCATTGAATTTCATTGAGTACTTTTGGAGATATCCTGTGGAAAGACAGACGGAAAGACGCGACTGAATACATATACCTCTCCAACTTTGTTGACAGAGGTAATAACTGTTATTAGCTGAATTCTGATCTCAAACTTTCACCGTATAATGTTCGATCTATGTGATTAATGGAGAAGCATCGGGTTAAGTACATTGACAAGGAAGGAGATAGCGTTGAAAAATAAATGCTTTACTCATCATTAGGCTACCGACTTATTGATATGCCTACAATATCAATATAGTATTGTTTGCGAGTTTCTCAACATTTTTCTAGTGGTCTCTTATAGATATTTCCTATTATACAGAATCTGAAATCTTGTTTTAACCTGGGCTTGGGCACTGCTTGGAATTACATATATTGTTTTTTTTTTTTTTATCAGTTTAAACACTTCTTCTTAGCCTCTTGTCCACCCCTCCACAAAATTTCATTGAAATTGATTGGGAACTTTGGGAGATATTGTGTAAACTGTCATGAGTGTATACATAAATGCATGGAATTTTCAAAATCTAACTAGTCAAAATCATGCCTCGGGGTTGCATTAGTAAACACAGAAGGTTTTATGGGGATATGTCGTGTGGTTCCTGAGTTATGCTGTCACAGACAGATGGACAGTCATTTGGTGAATTGTAGTAGGATTTATGCACTGTTAGTATTGAAATCAAGATATATGATAATTATGACATTTATTAGTTGAGAACCTATATTTGCCTGGCATCGGTGTGAGCAACTGCTAAACGAGTGGCCTAAATCGTAATTATCATATTCTCTTGGATATAAAATTATCATTTGATTTCATACTGTTGACATCGAAAAGCTCATGTTTTTGCCTAAAATACGAATGTGAGAGTAGAGAAGCTAACAAAGTGTAGGATTAAAACACTCCTGCTTACCATGAGATCTTCGTTAGCTCAGTTGGTAGAGCAGTACCTGCATATAAGGTAGCTTCCAGGGTGGACGTGGGTTCGATCCCCTCACAGTTCGATCCCCTCACAGTTCGTTTCTTTATTCACATTTAAGATTTAGGCCGCTCGTTTAGCAGTCGCTCACACCGGTGCCGGGCAAATATAGGTTCTCAACTAATAAATGTCATTATAATTATCACTGTTAGTATTACAAGTTCTTAATAAACTGTTTTTCTTTTGTTTGAACTTGGAGTTATTGGGGTTGTCTCTGGTCAAACTTTAGGGGTAAAGGTTTGACTATTCAGCAATCGAACAATTGTCTACTAAGGAAATAGTGGTTAGCAAAGAGGAGTAGATTCTGTCTGAGGGGTAGTTTTATATTTGTTGTACTATACCACTGGTCACTGGGACTATCCAAGAGGTCAATAAATGCCAGGAGTGGTCTATTGAATATTTGGTACGTTTTACATCTTTTGATATATATTCTTGTTTACTTTGTATTTTACTATTTATTTCTTGTTAATCTCCCAATTTGGATATATAATTACATACTGCGAATTTGGTACGTTTTTGGAAGATTTGGTACATTGTACATGAATTTTCAAAGTTCAATATTCGATAAACGTTGAATATTTGGTACGTTTTACATCTTTTGACATATATTTTTGTTTACATTGTATTTTAATATTGATTTCTTGTTAATCTCCCAATTTTGATATATGATTATATACTATGGATTTTGTACGTCTTTGGAAGATTTGGTACATTTTAGGATGTGGTATTGGTATTGGTAGGTTTGATGTTTTTCACAGCGGCACCGAGCAAATATAGGTTCCCAACTAATTAAATGTCTTTATAATTATCATATTCTGTCAGATATAAAATTATCCATTATTTGATTTCATATGTAATAATTAGATCAGTGGTCGCCAAGTGGTAGATATTGACCCCTGGGGTGGGGTCATTGGGACTATCCAAGGGGTCGATAAATGCTGAGGTGGGTCTATTGAATATTTTGTACGTTTTATATCTTTTGACATATATTCTTGTTTACTTTGTATTTTATTATTGATTTCTTGTTAATCTCCCAATTTTGATATATAATTATATACTATGGATTTGGTACGTTTTTTGGTACATTGTACATTTTTCAAAGTTCAATATTTTTTGATTTTTGTATTTTTTAATCTTTGGTCCAAATTCTGTCAGTTTTTAAACTGTATAAAATGAACTTTTTGAAATGTATCAGATACTTTTTGCACTCACTATATATGATGATTATTCTGAAAAATCTGTGCTGAGAAATTTCATCGAACCCTTTAAAACAGGCAGACATGATACTAAATCAGTTCTTTTTAGAAATCAGATGACTAAACAATGATGACTCTTAATAATAGTAAAATGTCAACAACTGTATGTAAAAGGCATGTCTCTCTTTTTCAAAACTATTTGTCCCGTCCCATTCTGATTATTATTGCGGCTTTGATTTGACAAACTGAATAGCTCTCTTGCGCTGTTTTGGTTCCGCATCAATGCTTCAAGTGGATGGGGAAAGGAGTTACAGCTGACTGACTTTTCACACTAAAATATAAATTCACACAAGAAAGAAAAAAAGGGAAAAGCTACTATTATTTTTCTTTTTAGTAGTTCAACACTACTACTACTGATTCCTGGAAACCAGTTCAATATAAGACTTAAAAAAAAACATCAAAAGGTTGAGAAACACATCTAAAGTGTTTAAAACAGGGCTCATAAATGTAAGTTTAAGCTAAATTGTTCACTAGTTTAAGTTTATATTGGGCTTCATTGTTGCCCCCTAACAGCATACTTTGGTTTTTCAATTTGAAAAATCTTTAATTTTCGATACTCCCTAGTATCTATGTATCCGGACTTTGCCCAGCCCCAACCATTCATAGTAGAAACTTGAGATTTTGCACACACACACTCCCCTCAATGAGTTGGGAAAATGGTTTTTTTTTTGTTTTTTGAAAATTCTCCCTCTAGGTGTTTAGAGGGGGCTTCAATATGCAGTGTAAGTTTATGCTAAATTGGTCACTAGTTCAGACCGCATTTAGTGATCACAGCCCAACAAGAGGCGAAAGAAGCAACTTATTCATTGATCACTCCTTTTCCAACTTTTTAATTGATCACCCCCTAACACAGCATATATGGGTGGCAGTGATTCATAATTTCCCTTGGAATGCTAGTTTGTCTTCTTCTTGTGTAAGTTGAAAAAGATTCCATGCGGAAAAGATTAGGAAGAAGTTGGAAGGGAACAAAATGGAGGAACAAGTTTTTATGTGGACTGTTGAGTGAACCTGCTCACAAACCTGGTTGTGCTTTTTGTATGGCTTTGGAGGATCCACAGATATTCCCTCTGCTCATTGGCAGAAATGAATCTTATTAGTTAAAAATTGAACGTATTTACTTGCCTATAAAGATGCATGGCTTATAAGGATATTTTGGGGGACTACTGTTCATTGCAACTCATCCAAGCCCCATAGCTCATTTAATCCATTTAGAGCTTCACGGATCCCCATAGTCAAAATAGCAGCGCATTCGATGCAGTGTAATATTTGCGTAGTGTTTGATTTTGATTTTTAAATGCGACCAAAGTCGAAAGTTCTATGAATGCCAAAGGGTTTTTCGTTTTCTCTTTAGTAGTTCAACACTCTACTACATCTGATTCTTGAACACCCGTTCAATAGAAGACATTAAAAAAACAAAACCATCAAAGGTTTGAGAAACACTCATCTAAAGTGTTAAAAACAGGGCTCTGGAGTTAAAATTGGAGCTGTAGTTAAAGTGAGAAGCAATGAAGTCTTCAATATTTTAGCATTTCACCATGACTCAAGATGGAAAATATTTTGTGGGTCTGAAATGTTATTCACTAATAAACATTTATTTGTGAAGTAGTTTGAGTCAGACAGTAGAAATATACAAGTGACATGCCAGTGATGAGTCAATATGGGAGTGTAGTTTCCACGTCACCACCAACCAACATAATTCACAGTCGTCACTACCAACGTAGCTTTGGTAGGCAAGCCTAGAACTGACTGACGAACTGTTGCCACCTGGCCTTTTGTAGCCAAAAGCTTGCCACATCTGGGTCACTGATGCTCCACCTCATCTGTATCTGTTGATGGCTCATTCTTTCGGCTTTTGATTCCTGGACCTTCCACAAAACAAACAGCATGCCACGCGTACTCTTTTTGTTCTGGGTAAGTCTATCTTCACTTCTTTGCTACAGGAAGTGAAGGAGGTTGAACAGTGATGAGTCATTATAGAGTTCTTAGTTCAATTTTAATTTTTTATAACTTCTGTTAATCACTGCTACCCACAATGCTGGTTTATTGCTGGGTCTAGGTTATTTATGTGTTCTGACATTTATATGTATCCAGATTTCGCCCAGCCCTAACTCTTCATAGTAGGAACTTGAAATTTTGCACACACACACCCTCAATGAGTAGGGAAAATGTTTTTTTGAAAATCCCCCTGAACTCACTCCAATAGGTCTTTAGAGGGGGCTTTCAATATGCAATGTAAGTTTTTGGTCACTAGATTGTGCCTACTTGTTCTTTTGAAAATTCAGACCTTTTTTAGTGATCACAGCCCAACAAAACGCGAGAGAAGTAACTTGTTCATTGATCACTCCTTTTTCCGACTTTTTAATTGATCACCCCCAACGCAGCATATATGGGTGGCAGTGATTCATAATTTCCCTTGGAATGCTAGTTCTCTATATTTCTCTACACCATTTTAGCTCCTCTCCGGGTGACACCAATCTGATAAAATGAGAATATGTAACCCTCTAACTGCTGCAGGTGGCGAGGATTGATAGTTATCCATTGCAAGATAAAAGACCTGACTCGCAGATAGAACTGAGTTGCCATCAATCGCAATAGAACGGAAATTTTATTAAGTTAGCCATAGAACTGCAATGACAAAAATTCCTGGTCATCCAGATCAATAATGCAATAGTATAACTAGAAAGCACTCGGAGAGCGCATACCTCTGCCAATGCCATTGTCAGGGGAATGGATCCACGCCCAAAAATTTAAATGCTTCTTCTGTGGCCTATTGTCCACCCTTCCACAAAATGTCATTAAAATTGATTGGGAACTTCTGGAGATATTGTGTGTACAGTCAGGAGTGTATACATTTATGTATGAAAAAAAAAAACAAATGGAAAATCTCTCTCAATTAAAACGAAATTCCTGGATCCGCCCCCAAACCACCATTTAACCACCTCTTCTTTACCCATTGCCCACCCATCCACAAAATATCATTGAAATTCATTGAGTACTTCTCGAGATATTGTGTGAACAGATGGAAAGACGCGACCGAATACATATACCTCTCCAACTTTGTTGACAGAGGTAATAACTGTTATTAGCTGAATTCTGATCTCAAAATTTCACCATATAATGTTCGATCTATATGATTAATGGAGAAGCATTGGGTTAAGTGCATTGCCAAGGAAGGAGATAACGTTTAAAAATAAATATTTGTTGCATAAAATAAATGCCTTACGCATCATTAGGCTACTGACTTATTAATATAGCTGCAATATCAATATAGTATTGTTTGTCAAAGTTTTACAGATATTTCCTATTATACAGAATCTGAAATCTTGTTTTAACCTGGGCTTGGGCACTGCTTGGTATTATATATATTGTTTTTTGTTTTTTTTATCGGTTTGATGTACATTAAATTTAAAAACAAATCAATTTTTTATTTTTCTATGTAAGGTTTTCAAGAATCCTTTGATCTCGCATGATCTTCCATTTGTATTTAAACGCCTTCTTTTTCTAACAAAGATTGTGGTGAAAATCACGTTCAGTTTATTGTCTGCTAAATGAAAGGCAAGATCATGTAACCATAGCAAAAGATTGGAAGCTATTGAAGGGCATTGTACAGTTTATAAATTTCACAACTCCAGTGAAGTGAATTTCTCTTAGTTATAGAGGCAAAGACCCTATATGTATGTGCAAGTAGACTTCTAATGCTTTAATATAGGTTCACAACACAGTAGTTATGTCAACTTCTTTATTTTTATTTCTCCAATAAAAACCTGACCTACACCAGATCACCCTGTCAGTTTCTAATAAAACATGTCTTAAAGCTGTGTATAGAATTTCTTGAAAAATAGCCTTGTCATCTATGAAACTTAAGTGCTGCTGACATGTTCAATGCTATATATAAACAGCTTGATTACAAGGCATTTTTCCATTACTCATGTAAGTATTTCACATATAATAGCACTATTGTGTCTATCTTTTATACACGTTTTCAATGCATTTTTATATTAAAATGGTTTTCAATGCATTTTTATAGTAAAATGATTTTCAATGCATTTTTATATTGAAGTAGTTTTCACTGCATTTTTTAATATTAAAATGACTTCCTATATTGAGGTGGTGTCCAATGCACTCCTATAATGAGGTGGTGTCCAATGCACTCCTATATTGAGGTGGTGTCCAATGCACTCCTATAATGAGGTGGTGTCCAATGCACTCCTATGGTGAGATGGTGTCCAATGCACTAACATCATTCATTAGCAGCCTTATTCTATCATTATCTCCTGCCTTTATTCCTGACCATTGACAGTCTCTTTTCCTGATTTTTTAATGCACAACATACAGATTGAGTGCCCTAACTCGCTTAAACAAACATTGTTTAATCCTAAAATACATTATCCCTGCCACAGGAAATATTTTGTTTGTTAATGGTTAAAATGAATAAAGCTAAACTGAGTCAGTAATGGAGTAGCTGTAAAGTAAGTGGGTAGTTATAAGAAAAGCCAAAACCTTGCAGTGACCACTAAAATACAACTGTGATTGTGGTTTCATTTTATTCCCAACTGCCAGAATTGTAATCAGAAAGAATGAAAGTGTTGATTAAAACTTTTGAGTTTTGTTTAATAAATCCTACCTGTGATTACATAAACAGATAGTATAAAATGAAACTCGTGATACAAATACAATACATATCTCCTACTACCCATGTCTTTCGGTGGACTTTCATCCTGCCAAGTGAGTGGTCATAAAACCTTTAGGAATAAAGTCCTGGTCTCTACCAGACTTGAAACTTGCAAGTATCACTAAGCTGGCGAATGCAATAGAAACTGGGACTTCATCACCGGCTGTTTATACCCCAATGGGAGTTGTAAAGAAAAAGTCTTTGTCAAAGACAAGAAATAAATAATTTTCCTTCTGATTTGGGATGGTCATAAAAACTTGTAGGAATAAAGTCCAGATTTGAAAGTTGCAAGGATCACTAAGCTGATGCATGCAATAGAAACCGGGTCTTCGTCACCGGACTCCATACTCCATTGAGAGTTGTCTCTTAAGAGACGGGGTTTCTTTTACTACCCATGTCTGACTTCTGTCTGGTTTTATACTTATTTTGCATAGCAACACTTTTGCCAAAATGTATGCGAGTCCCTCTGTCTTGACTGCAGATATCAAGACATACCTCTAATTCCAACCCCTCTCAATACAATAAGGAAGTGCTGTTAAGGGGACTGATTCCCAAGCCCTTTGTCAGAATTATTTTTGAATTCTCTTCTTGCTTGAAAGTGATAGGGAGTGCGCTTGGTACTATTGTCTCGTATCCTGAAGACTTTTTATGGTAAAACAATACAGAAATAGCATCAGATTCAAAATGTTGTTTGGACATCTGGACTCCCTACCGTTCTTGATTTTTATAACCACAATCTTTCGGCAGATCCAGTCCACATGTAACATACATGGTCTGTCCGGAAAGTATCCATCCATTTAATATTAACAATAAAAAAAATAGCCTACCTAGGGCAAATGCGCTTTAGTCCCCTTCGAAGTACTCCCCTTATGATCTTGCACATCCCAACATCCCTTCCACCTTTCAAAAGTCTGCAAAGTTCTCTTTTTGGGATCGCTATCAGCTGCCTTGTTGCATTCTCCTTAATCAGTCTGAAATCTCCCTTTCATCAACGATTTTAGATTTAGGAAGAGTCAAATCTGGATATTAAGGTGGGGGGCTAACAGACTTGGGTGCTGCAATGTTTTGGCAAGAAAAAATGTGTTCTGACATTTATATGTATGATACATATAAATGTCGGAACACATTTTTTCATACATAGATACAATATATCCAGACTTCGCCCAGGTCTAACCGTTCATGGTAGAAACTTGAAATTTTGCGCACACACACTTCCATCAATGAGTAAGGAAAATGTTGTTTTTTTTTTGTTTTTTTTAAAATTCACCCATCTAAATGTTTTTAGTGGCCCCCACTAAAAACATATTTAGATGGGTGAATTTTAAAAAAACAAAAAAAAAAACAACATTTTCCTTACTCATTGATGGAAGTGTGTGTGCGCAAAATTTCAAGTTCAATATGCAATGTAAGTTTATGCTAAATTGGTCACTAGTGCCCGCTTGGATTTATTTATTTTTTTTTTGTTAGTTTAAAAATTTCATACCTTTTTTAGTGAACACAGCTTAACAAAAGAGGAGTAAATTATTCATTGATCCCCCTTTTTCCCAACTTTTTAATTGATCACCCCCGACACAGTGTGGTGGTGATTCATAATTTCCTTTGGAATGCTAGTCTTTTTTTTTTTTTTTTTTAAATGTTCTTTTCCTCTTTACAATTTGATTCCCCTTTAGGCCACTAGTTCTCTTCAGAATTTCTTCTTCCTCGTCATCTCTTAGTTCTCCCCCACCACCAGTGAAATCATTGAGGTAAACAGTCTTTGTTTATCTCCTGGTCGTATCTTGTCTGTCATTGTCCAGCCCAACTCACAATGCTGCTGCTTTCTTGTATGATGACATAACAACCAAAGAAAGGGCTTGTGACACAGATCTGTCAAAGCTACTTAAAAAAACTCTAGAATCTGGTTGAAATATAATCTTGTGGAGGTTCTGCTTCAGTGAAGTGATACATTGACAGAACCTGACAGGCCCTGCCTTGTAACTACATCTGCATCGAGTCTGCAACTCGGACTCAACAAATATACAAGCCGAAACTCAAATTTCTAATCACTGTTATTATGGCTAGCTGTGACACGTCAACAGCCAGAAAAACTAACTTGTATAATTTGTACACAAAAGTGGTTCAAGAAGTTGCATGTGCAAGTCATGACTATAAAAGCAAATACTCACAAGGGCTGACATATGAGAACATTTTTCTTTTTACCTCTGTCACCGAAATTGGAAGAGGTATATATATTCACTCATGTCCGTCTGTCTGTCCACACAATATCTCTAAAAAAAAGTTCTCAATGAATTTTAATAACATTTTGTGGAAAGGTAGGCAGTGGACCACGGCTACAGGAATAGGAGTGCGTTGGAGATGTCAGGGCTAAGTGAATAAATTTTGGGGCGGATCCATCCTAGTTATGTCCACACCACACAATATCTCCAAAAGGTCTCAATGAATTTCAATGAAATTTTTGGGAAGAGTAGGCCATAGGGTAAGGTAGAAATGATTAAATATTGGTTTGGAACTGGGAATTCTTTTACAGTTACCTCCCCTGCATCGTAACTGAATTTTCATTCAGCTTTTAGTGACAATAGATCCAACTTACCTTGTTAAATTATGAATCTTAAAAGTAAGGTTTGGATCCGTAATGAAGGTGAATGTCAGAACTGCTAACTTCCTTTTTTAGCACACTACCTGTGTACAGAGAAATTGGGTGGACAAATGTGGGCCCTTGCGCACAATTGTGGGCCAAATGAACTGAACATGGGATGCACAACATTTGAACCCTGCACACCTCCTTTCTTGCTCACAAACAAATGAAGGTTGATATGTGTTACTTTGTTGTCAGGTGTTGTTTACATGCAAAGCTCATATCAGTTTGTGACACTTTGACAATTGCGCCTTTTGGATATCACAACTCTATTGTTTTGAAGGGTCAGTGCATACTCCCAACTGTATCTTCTTTCAGCTGGTTGGGGAGGAAAAAAACTTCCCAGAACACAATGAGGGTAGGGAATGTGGGTTTGAGAAACTGTTTTAGAAGCTCACCCCCACTTTGTATAAGTTTGAAAACCTTGGAGACTAAGAACAAAGAACAGAAAGGTGGTGATATGACAGTAATAAATAACCATGGGAAATGGTAATATAAATCAGTTGTGTTGGTATTGATATTTATTAAACTTACCTTTTAATCTGGTACAAACCACACGTGTGGAGTAAAATACTGTTAAAGCTCATTTAAAACAACAATACCTAAGATATTTTCTATAGTTTTGAGAAGGGTCATTAACATTTAAATAGTTGTATAGTTTAAATGTTAATGACCCCTCTCAAAACTATACAACTATTTAAATGTTAACGACCCATTAACATTTAAATAGTTGCATAGTTTTGAGAGGGGTCATTAACATTTAAATAGTTCTTCAGACAATTGAACTCCTTGTTGTTTGTGTTGTTAACACAACGTTTCGGCCGATCCATTCTTCGGCCTTCTTCAGGTGTAATATCTGAGTGTGATGGGGGTAAACAGAGGTTTTTACCTTATTAAATTACAAACTTCTGTTTACCCCATCACATTCGGATATTACGCCTGAAGAAGGTCGAAGAATGGATCAGCCGAAACGTCGTGTTAACAACACAAACAAGAACTATTTGAACAATACATAAATTTAACATTTAATTTGTTTTTATTCCATTTTAAGAAGACAGCAGTCGCTTTAAAGTTTAAAATCTATCACTGCTCTTTCGATTATGTTTTTTAACTAATAGTTAATTTCATTATTATTGTGATATTAAATTCAGAGAAGAAAAATAGAAATAAAATGCAACGTTTTTTCAACCACATCTTGACTCTATGATATCTAGTTTATATATGAAAACATATTTCATATATATATATGTATATAGCTCAACATTCTTTGCGTTTTTTGCTGTTGTCCTGAAATAGTCAAGATGTGTTTGAATTCTAATAATAACCATTTTTATGAATTCCCTGGGTCAGAATTGTAGGGAAAAACGTGTTCATTTTTCTGAGTGTGTTGTTTATTTTTCTCTGTATGTTGTTTACTTCAAAAGTTATGCAATTTTCGGTGTTTGGGTTCAAGGTTATACAAGGTGTAACATATGCGAAACAAAAATACGAAATGCGCCAAGAATATGACGATCACAGTATTTTTTAAGTTTACCTTGGGCTTCACTGTTGCCCCCTAACATCCTTGGGTTTTTCAATTTAAAAAATCTTTAAAAAA
>VCCN01004953.1:1583261-1595347 GCA_006491835.1 Architeuthis dux
ACCCTTTTCAAAACTATAGAAAAGAACCATTCAAATATTAATAACCCTTCTCAAAACTATAGAAAATAGTATTTTTTCACAAAATAGGCATACTTCAAATTTTCTTATTTTTAAATTGATTTTTAAAAAAATATGTACAAATCCAGACTCAGCAAATTTACCCCAGGTTGGGAACCCTTGGTCATAACAATAGGTAGGTAACTGGCGGTTGTGTATTTTTCTTTTTGATCCCATTACTAGAAGTACTAGCATTACACCATAACCTTTTGTTAATTTGGCCACAACATAACACTATTATTAAGTTGTCATTCTCTAGAAGTGTCAAGTTTCTGATCCTGCTGACAAATCTTTTGTGGCTCCCGATGGAATATCTGATAACAGAGTATTCATACACCTTGTTGTTCTTAAAGCACTTTAGGTACGAGGAAACTTTATTCACATCAACAGTTCTCTTGCTTCTTTTCTAGGTTGGGTTGACACTTGCTATAAATTGTTATTCTTCAACTCAGATTTAATGTTGATAGCTATTTACTAGGTAATCATGTAATCCGTGATATCATGGGTAGGATGTATTAAACTTTCATTCACTATAATGATGTCATCTATAGTGACACAGCAAATTCTGGTAGCAGGGGGGAAAGATAAAGCAATCTATATGCAGGATTTTAGCTTTGTGTACTTACCACTTACTGCTGACTTTATTGTCAAACTCCAGGACACAGTCAGTTGACTTTACTTTCCTATGTAACAAGAACAAGAAAATCCTCGCCAAAAAAAGGGGAGTAAACCCGATATTCCGCTACCATGATTTAAACTCATGATTTAGTGATAGCTAGGTTGGTGTGTTACCACCTGCACTAAACTGATGTTGCATAATCATGTTATTGTTGTTATTAACATGCAGACATAGTGTTATTGACATGCAGGAAGAAACTGCGTAGCACAGCGTGTAACCGAAGGATGAAACAAAGTCTCGTTTCTAGCGTATAGATGTTTATTTTCGTACACCGACAGACCGGGGCATCTAGCAGTTTTCAAAATACAAACATGTTTACATTTCTTCCACCTAGGGAGGAAGTTCATTGTATACATGGCCGAGTTGGTTACGGTGAGAGAGAAAGGGAGAGACTAACAAACTTAGGCGAGTGTTGGTCACGGGTAATTAACTTTGTGGCTGGCGTGTGTTCTTGACCCTTACAGCCAAAATCCTGTCTTTCTAACTTCTCACTGACAATCAAAAATGGGTCCTTTTTAAGCCTGCCTGTTGATTTTGCTCCACCCCTGACTCTTTCCCTCACTAATATATCTATCAAATCTCTTGATTCGTGGCCAATTACGTGCCATCCTTAGCATGTCCACTTCCCATGCTTATCTATCAATTGTAGTTGACTGGTTGAAATCGCAGCATAAGTTAATTCTATAACATTTTCTGCTGGACTTTTCTGACGCCAACAATCTGTTACGTGTTTTTCAAGTGGCATGGGGCAACTTTCCTAACATTCTGAGTCGAAACTACTGACGTGAAACTACTGACGCCAATCGATGACCTTTGGCCCAAGATGGTCTAGGTGAAAATATGTTCTTCTACCGACCGTGAGAATCATTTTGGGATTCTGGTGTTTACTTAATTACCACTTTCGTTAATACAGGCTTTAATTAAAACTAATTTACAGGTCGCACTGACCATAACGTCACACTGACAAGTCTTATATACCTCCAAAATTCATATTAGAATTACGCAAGGAAGTAGAATTAGAACAGGGGTCAGCAAACATTTTGGGAGGCAAGCCATATTAGAAATATTTTAATGCATTGCGGGCCAATGCGAATAAAAATGAAACAATGATCGTACAAGGCTATAGAAACAGCTTGTGTTATATTAATTTAATTAATGTTTTTTATTATCGGAGTTTATACCTTTTATGTACTATCAATATAGTACAATGAGAACTATGAAATTCTTTTTGCAGGTCATAATTGTTAAATTGTAGTTAAAATGTTGTGTGTATTACTAGAACAGCAGGAAAGCATAGTGTTCAAACATGTTTAGCTATAAAACATTCAGATTTTGTGTGTATTAATATAAAAGCAAGAAAGCATAGTTTTAAAACATGTTTAGCTATAAATCATTGATTCATTTGAGGCCATTGCAAAAATGAGACTTTGCTCTATTTTCCGATACTTGAATTTATTGTTCGCTAACCAAAGACAGATAAGGAAAACAAAGGATTGTTTAATTGTGGTTCAAATGTTATGTATATTAATAGAACGACAGGAATTTGTAGTGTTCAAACATTTTTAGCTATAAAACATTGATTCGTTTGAGGCCACTGCAAAAATGAGACTTTTACTCAATTTTTCACTAACAAAATATAGATAAAGTGAACAGAATTTTTGTATGCAACGTCACATATAAAATGAAGTTGGCAGGCCAGATGAAATGAGGCAGCGGACCGTGATTTGCCCACTCCTAATCTAGAATATGACTTAAGCTAACTATTTCTGGTGGTAAGCAAAGATAATTGATTAAGCATCAAATTTTACAATTTTATAAATAGAATTTGCGAGTATTATTGGCAGAATTGGGCTATTATATGCATCATGTAAATGTATTGATACTGTATAAAAAAACTGCAAATTTCAAACTGCGTTCAATGTGCTGGTATTATGACTAGGGGGTCTGTCAACCAAAGCTCAATATGGACAGTTATGGGGCTTGGATAAGTTGCAGTGGGCGGTAGTCCTCCAAATTCTTTTTGTAAACCATTTGTCTTATAGTCTGCCATGTTTATTTTATTATAGAAATCTATTGAAAATCAGTAAGAAAGAGATTGTCAGTTGTCAGGAATTAATGCAAGTATAAGTTTTGAAGTTACTTATCTTGACCCATTTCTACTTTAATGTGGGATTCTGGATAGGTAAATTGACACACAATCAAGTGACTGCACCAGGATGTTCATTAGATGTCTCTTCATGAGTTAAAATCAAGGATATAATATTATATAAGAGACTGTGCAGATCAATTATCATATGTGACATCGGTATCACAGTGGGTTCTTATGAGTTAATGGAGTTACCAGCTTGTAGGTTTGGTAACAGGAGTTCTGTATTAGAATGGGTTAATTTAATAATAAACAGTAGTTGCTTGTTGTAGCCTAGTATAAAAAAGAAAGGAGCCATGAACAGAGAAATCTAGGTCTGCACGTGGAAGATACATGATGTGAAAGAAGGTCTCTGATTGGCTGGTAAAGTTATGATGGCATGGATAGGATTGTGGCCAGCTTGCTTTTGGAAAGTAATGACCACGTGCTTTGGTCATCTTGTGAAAACAAAATCAGTGCGGTAAATTTGAAGTCAAACCAAGGAAAACAGTTTGTACAAAATAGAATACAGGCAGAAGGTCCATGCGAACAGAAATTAAACAAATGCATATATTTGTAGACATACAAATTAGATATTTAATCCTTTCTGTGGCAAATGTTGTTTTTATGATGATAAATTATTTTTCATAAAAGACTGGATGAATGGTCATCAATTAAGCTAGTCGAGGAAAAAGATTTTTGTTTCTCCCCCAAAAGAACTTATTTGTAGCAGATATGCTACATTGGCACATAACGGTGAAAAATAACAAACATTGGAATGTAGATACATAATGTTTATTACATATAAAATGTCTGTCCAAAGTTTTCTCATGGGCTCATTTCCTGTGGTAGTCCACAATGGATTCGAATTGATTAAATAGATTTTTTTAATCCAGCCTTCGTAATAAATACAGTCATATTTCTAACATGTTGGAAGTTTGCTTATCTTGACATGATGTGAATGTTGTTTGCCAATGTAGCAAATATGCTACACATGTTTTCATCAAATTCTTTATAACAAAAACAAAGTATTCTCTGAAAAAGGTTTACTATATCTAAATCGGCAGTGTATGAAGATTTTAAAATGTGAAACATTCAATGAATATCTCAATGAGAAAAACAGAAAAAAGCAAGCCAAAGTTAGGGCAGAAAACATACAACAAAATTGAGTGCATGTAAACTTCTTCCTGTGCATCTGAAAAGGGAAATTTGCCTAGTAACATGTTAGGAAGGTTACAAATAGAAATGCATGATGGCTGAAATTTGATTCGAAACATAATAGCTGCTTGTTCTATTTGTAGCAAATCTGCTACATTGCCACAGAAAGGGTTTTAATTAAACAAATGCAAATATTTGTAGGCATACAAATTAGAGACATTTAATAAGAAACAAAGACAATAAATGTTACAAACATTTTGGGCTGAAATAAGAACATGAAAACAAAATGATTGTGTTTCGTAGGGTGAAATACAAAAGAGATAATAGGTTAGTTTGACTAGTCCTAAAAACAATGAGAATGGAAATGGGGACAAATAGTTGCTAGCACCGAAAAATTTGATTCAGTAGAGACATCTAATTATTTGACGCTACTTAGCAAGGAAGAACTAGAGGAAAAAACATGAGATTTTAACGAACATGATTTTTGTTGTAGGAGTTACCTGTCGACGAAGCTGGACTGAAATGCTTTGCTTTCAGTAATGTTTGACTGTTCGACGATCAATGCTGTATTATTAAAAGCGGGATCAGGATTAGGTATGCAAAGTTTCAATGAGGTGATGGGAAGGTACACATGTTTCAATCGCCGCAAGAAAAAATGAGTCTGCTCTATGTCACTAAACTAAGGACCTATTGGCGGATCTCATTTCTGCTGCATTATCTGACAGTGGGGCTCGTTTTCCCATTATAAAAAGAATGTCAGATCCCAGGTGGTCAGCTCGTGCAGATGCAACCAGAGCACTTTACACAGCTTTTCTGAAATAAAAGAAGTATTGGATGACATTTCAAATAACAATGATCAGAAGGCAGTTTCGACAACACGCTCATGGACTACTTTCAACCATGATGAAGTTCGAAACAGGAATAATGGTCATATTGTGGGATCAAATATCATATCATTTTTAAATGACCAGTGCTTCTTTGCAATCTTCTGGCTAAGGTTTGAACACAACTTGTGTACTCTATGAACCCTTGCATGGATATATTCAAGCTATGCGTTCTACTTTTTCAGACATTATGTAAAAAAAGTCTAGAATCTGACTGAGATTGGAGATTATTATTAATAACTCCAAGAGAACACCAGTGAAATCCAGAGTATGATTGTTTCAGTGGTTCCAACACTCTTGATCCACTTGTTGAATCTCAAATGCCTTCTCAAAAGTTAAAAAGCTAAATATTTCTTGCCATTATTGATAGCTTGCTTTCTGCCCTGTCAAAATACCAGAAAGCTTATCAAAAGTTGAATGGTTTATTTGGAATCCTTCATTAGTTAGTCATCAAATCATATCTGGAAGAAAGTCTGGGTGAAGAATTTGTGCAGTTTGCTGAACTGCTGAAAACTGATGTTGCTTCTCATATTGGTTCCAAAGAACTTGTAGAGTTACAATCGTGTCTGGACTTTTCGGTGAATGACATGTCACCAACACACAGTCAGCCGACAGCAGTTTCATCCTGTGGAGGATTCGGGGACTACCTGTTTGGCGAACACCACTTATCGACTTGTCTTTACGTCAAATGATTTTAAAAAATTTTTTGTAACCATTTAGAGTTTAAAAAACCAAAAAGAAACCGGTAAACTATAACCAGTTGGATACTGGATAAGGAGTTTCCATGACTTTCGCTATTAAAACTTCTGTTACAGGAGAGCAAAAAAGAGTGGTCCCAAAGAATCAAAATGGTCCACTTATTTTGCACCACCCTGTAGAAATGTATCTTGGATATATTTATCTAATGTAGAGAAGGTATCGAAAAATCTACACTCCACAAGGACTTCACACATTCACTTTTTGTTGTATATATAAACATATTAGAAATTGTCAACATAGGTTTCTTTAGTTTTTAAGTTGGTCTGGCTGGCTGGCTGGCTATGTATCAAACATACAGACCACACCAATGGAGGTAGAGGGATTAAAATTTAAACATTACTGCTTATTATATCTGAAAAAAAGTATCTTTTTTTTTTACCCCGCCCCGATTTTCAGTGGGGGTGGGATTCGATTTGCGATGTAAGTTTATGCTAAATTGGTCCCTTAGTTTGTGTCCGGTAGCATTCAGACTTTTTTAGTGATCACTGCCCAACAAAAGGCGAGAGAAGTAACTTATTCATTGATCACCCCTTTTTTTCCAATTGTTTTTATTTGATCTCCCCCAATAAGGCATGCTGCCAAAAGTCGTTGGTCAAGTGACAGTTTCTATTGAGTGACTAACCAGACCTGTGTTTTTTTTTAAAAACAATTATCTCAACATGAACAGTAGTTTGACAATAGCAAGGCTTTGTGCTGAAGTCCTGTGACATTTTCTGACTGTTGTTCGTTTTGTGAAGAAGTAAAAAGCAAGCGATTTCTAAAGACCACCAAGTGCAACATACTCCCAAGCAATGCTGAAAAAATATCATTTGAAGTCTTGATAAAAGCAACAAAGATGAATAAAAAACATTGATTATAGTTGCTTAATAATTTTTTTTTTTAATTTAAAAATGATTTCTTTATTTCCAGATAAAGATGAATATAGTAGTCCCCAAAAAGTTGAATAATGAAAATACTTTATCTCAGAACTTGAGAAAACAATTTACTTATTTAATACACTGCATGTATGTCTATTGTTTTTCTGTAACATTTGTCAAGGGAAATAACTATTAAATACTAATTGTAGAGTAGTCTCTCCCCCTTATGTTTTTTTCTTTTTGAAAGTGCATAAAAAAAAATGGGGGGGTAGATTTTCAAAAACTAATTTGATAAAAACCTTTCCCAGTGTCACATTGGTACACACAGAAAATTTGATGGGGTTATGTTGTGCGATTTTTGCAGTAGGCTGTCACAGACGGACAGATGTTTTAAAAATTCAGAAGTTTAGAAATTGTGGAAAAAACATGAGATTACAAGGACTTTTTTTGAATCTGTCAGATGAGTTTATACAATTTACTTATTTAATATGCTGCATGTATGTCTATTTTTTCCTTAAAATTTGTCAAGGGAAATAACTATTAATACTAATTGTAGAGGAGTCTCTCCCCCCTTATGTTTTAAAAAAATTTTTTTTTTTTTTAAATGTGATTTTCAAAAACTAATTTGCTAAAAACCTTTCCCGGTGTCACATTGTTACACACAGAAAATTTGATGGGGTTATGTAGTGCGATTTTTGCAGTAGGCTGTCATGGACGGACAGATGTTTGGTGAATTATAATAAGATTTTGTCGTCATTTTTTGACAGCATGGGTAAATTAATAGTTAAAATAAGTAGCAAAAATAAAAATAATCTTTTAACATTTTTTGTTCTATGTTTTTCAGGGGAAAGCCGCAACTCAAAGGTTTTTACGACTGATAACATCGCTATTGATATCAGCAATACAATGGTGCATTTTAATACAACTGATGAACAGATTGAAGAGGAAGAGTTGGAAAAGTGCTTCATCAAAGTGACTGGAATGACCTGTGCATCTTGTGTGGCCCTCATCGAGAAAAACTTGATTAAGGTGGACGGTAAGGAGAAACCCGCTTTACAGTTTGGGTCAATGTAAAGTCCTTGTGCACGTTTAAATTTTCATAATATTCCTTGCATTGTATTTGATAGATTTCTGCTTTGGAGGTAACTTCAACGTTCGTTTTTTTTACTGAAGTTATCGTAAAGTTATCATAAAGAGTACCAACTGAAGATACATTGTGATGAAGAAAGCATTACGGTACCTCGAATTAAAAGTCCCTGCGTATGTGCCTGCTGTAAACGCCGCCATTTGCAATGTAAGTGAAACGCATGCGTGCGCAGGGAGCGTTTTTTTATTATCAGAATGGCAGTGAGTGAGGTGCCCGTATGTTACGCCAGCTTAATTTGAATATGCGTAACGTTGCTAGCTACTTAAGGGCGCAGGAGAGAGGCAAGGGCAAAACGAGGCGTATCGTGATTCGTAATGGATTCATGAACGTGTATGTGAGTGAATTCTTCGCAGAGAGATTGTCAGAATGTAACTGCACTAGTCTTATTTGCACTTGGCAGTCTACTTCCAGTGACAGTCTAACGGATTGTTTGTTCCGGACTTGTTTTAGTGCATTTGGCTTTGCACTATCTCCGTGAACTCTTGCACACGAGCTGTGTCATGTGTTTTGACTTTGTTTTCGGGCACGTCAAGTGACCGTTGAAAAACTCTAAATACATCTAACAGTTTGTTTTTGAACATGTTAACAAACACAATTTACTGTTTTGTCTGAAAGGGAGTTCCAGTATGAAAGGGATCTTGATGTCAAGAATCTGTCTCTAGTACCAGGGTGGTGGTGTATCTGGTATTTGTGACAGTGACCTCTGTTTGTTCTTAGTGTTCTCTGTAGCATGGGTTTGCTCTGTATGCACATCTTACAGTGAGTGTCTAATGTTTTTAATAGTTTTCGAAGTACTAGTGACAATTTGGAAATAAAGATGTTATATATAAGTCGTGGTTCAATAAAAACTATGGAAATAACGAAATTTTTAAATTTAAAAAAAAATTAGTAAGCAATTATAATCAATTTTTTTGATTGACAATAAAAAAAAAAAGATTTGTAAATGTTCTTTACAGATTAATTCTATCATATATAGAACTAGCATTCCAAGGGAAATTATGAATCGCCACCATCCATATATGCTGTGTTGGGGGTGATCCATCAAAAAGTTGGAAAAAGGGGTGATCAATGAATAAGACAAGTGAGAATGCTATATAAACTAAGGGATTAATTTGGCATAAACTTACATTGTAAATAACCCCCCCACAAACAATAAGAATCTATTTGAGGGGGGTGGGGTTGCAAAATTTCAAGTTTCTACTATGAACAGTTAGGGCTTGATGCAGTCTGGATTCATAGACAGATATAAATGTCAGAACACATGAATAACCTGAACCCAGCAATAAATCAGTGTTGTGGCTCGTAGTGATTATCAAAAGTTATAAAAATTTGATATTGCACTAAGGGCTCTATAATGACCCAGTATTGACTGTATTTTGATGACAACCAAACAGAAAAGTCACCTTTCAACTTCCTTCACTCCCTGTAGCGAAGAAGTGAAGTTAGACTTACCCAGAGCAAAAAGACTACGCGTGGCGTGCTGCTCGTTTTGTGGAAGGTCCAGGAATCAAAAGCCAAATGAATGAGCCGTCAACAGATACAGACTAGGTGGAGCATCAGTGACCCAGATGTGGCAAGATTTTGGCTACAAAAGGCCAGGTGGCGACGGTTCGTCAGTCAGTTCTAGGTAGTGACGACTGTGAATTACATTGGTTGGTAGTTATGTGGAAACTACACTCCCATATTGACTCATCACTGGCATGTCACAATGGTAGACAGTTCACAGTAGAGCAATGTACATCAAACTTCTGACTTGTATATTTCTACTGTCTGGCTCAAACTCCTTCACAAATGAATATATTTTAGTGAATAACATTTCAGTCCTTTGTTATACACAGACCCACAAAATATTTTCCATCTTGAGTCATGGTGAAATGCTAAAATATTGCAGACTTCATTGCTTCTGACTTTAACTACACCTTTTTACTAACATTTTAACTCCAGAGCCCTGTTTTTAACACTTTAGATGAGTGTTTCTCAACCTTTTACAGCTCAATGACCCCCTGTAGTTCAAATATGAGAAGTAAACACAATGATTTCTTGTTCTTCAACCTGAAAATAAATGCATTCATAACCCAGACAGGAATATTCATATCAATCCGATCTTCAAAGTGCTTCTCAAAATCATTTTTCAGTGATTTCAGATACATACAGTATTCTTTGTCTGAAAACAGCAAGGGAGATAATTTTAAATGTTTATTCATAGAATAAGAGTAACACTACAGGGTATTAAGCAAAATAATTCACCACTTGCCAGTTACTTGTATAGAAGAAATGGTTGGCAAATTTAGCCTTTAATAACTGTTGTTTAGTAGTATCTGCTTATAAACGAGAAGGAATTCCTCCTCGTTTGTAAGCAGATACTACTAAACAGTCATTTGTAAATCCTAATTATAGATATTTGCGGAACCTCCATAACACCCCCTCTAGAGTTTAAATGACCCCCTAAGGCCCTTAGTCACCTCAACGCCTCCTTGAAACGAAGCCCCCCCTCCCCACACACACACCCAAGGGGGTGCTATTGCCCCTGTTGAGAACCACTGCTTTAGATAATACATGATTTAAAACATGTAATGCTTTTATTAGAAACCTTCAACCAAAACTGTCAACATAGGTTTCTTCAGTTTTTGAGTTGGTCTGGCTGGCTATGTATGTTTAATGCATACAGGCCACACCAATGGAGCTAGAGGGCTGCAAATTTAAACATTTACTCCTTATTAAGTTTAGAAAAAAAAATGGTGTTTTTGTTTTTTGACCCCAAGGTTTTGTAATGTAACCTCTGACTTCTGTTTTTCTCCTTTCTGATTCCAATCTCTTCATAAATTGGCAATTGTATATTAATTAATAAGTAATAATATTTCCGTCCTTTGTCATACAGAGATCCACAAAATATATTCCATCTTCGTGAAATAGTCAAAATATGGTTGACTTTATGAAAAACTGCTTTGAGATTTTGGATTTATATTTTTTTTAAATTGGCAAGCAGAATTACGAATATTTTTTCTGAAAACTGTGCTTATACTAAAAATAGTCCTAACGTATGCAAATATATTGTTGTTTATAAAGTTGTTACATGGGAAATCTTTCTTTGAATAGTAAGATGATGGATAATATAAAAACATAAAACAATAAATATTTATTCAAAATATGACCCATTTGAAGCAATAACCTTCTCTAACCATCCTCTAATGACAATATGCTATCTCTATAAAATTCTTTAGGTTTAGTGGTCACAAATTCAGCAAAAAGCACGAATTATGGCTACCCTATTATTGAACTTTTTATTACGGAAATGAAGTTTTAAATGCTTGAAAAGATGATAACCTGAATATGGAGGATGCTGCAAGACTTCATATCCCAATTGTCTAAGCTTACACACAGCCAGCTGAGAGGTCTGAGGTCTTGCACTGTCATGGAGCATTTCATGTGGGACCCATCTTTCCAACTTTTTAACCTTTCCTGTTGCCTTGAGATGACGTGATATGGTCGCTGTTGAAGTCCTAAAGTCTCCAGAAAGTGCTTGAACCGTTGTTCATGGATTGTTGGTCACTGCTGTTGATAATTCTTCATCATCAATAATAGGTTTGAGCTTTGCTTGAGCTATATTATTGGTATCCATATTTCCAGACCTAAGCCTATTGAATCAATGCTGAACAGTTTGCACTGTAGATATATTCGCTCCAAATGCTTTGTAGGCTGGAGCTGCACTGTGTCCTAATTTGTAATTGTACTTAAAAATTAGTCTAATTTCTTTCGTAGACACCATTGCTGTTAAAGGCCCAAAGATCTCCAATAATAACGATTTATATCTCTATTTATATTGAATGTGCAAAAAAAATGCAAATACATTACTAATTTTTCACTTTTAGCATTCTCTATGATGTAAAAAAAGACCTTTCATGTAACAATCTAATACATTAGTAAATCTTTCACTTTTAGTATTATTTCCTATGATGTAAAAAAAGACCTTTCATGTGTAACAACCTAATACATTAATAACAACCTAATACATTCACTTTTAAATAAAAGTTAAATAAAAACAAAAAAAACGACATTTCATGTGTAACAACCTATTAATATTGTAAATTTTTATTTCCAAATTGTAGTCAGTCTGTGCGTTTTACCAACTTTGTCCAAAATGGCTTCTGACTTTGACTCTACAACCCTGGTTTTACAGACGGTTTCCCCCCTGCTATTGGTGCCATATAATCCAGCATTACTTGTTCTCTGACCTTTAGAGAGGAGAGGAGCACCACCAAGTAACTACCCTTACCTACTGAAATGCCATGATATTTGGCCCTGACAATTCAGTCCAGTCTGACACTCTGATGATTCCCTCTCAACATAGGATGAACCAACCAATCATCTGATTGGTCAGGTTCATTGGCATAGAGGAGGCCTGGCAGAGTTTATCATCATC
>VCCN01004959.1:0-25024 GCA_006491835.1 Architeuthis dux
CCAGCAGTGGACTTATAACGGCTGCTGCTGCTGATGATGAGAGATTATATATATATATATATAAACAGTAAAAAAGGACTAAGCAACTTACATTTGAAATTCCTGTTGTTTTTACGAGCTCTGTAAGTCAGATGTGGCTTTGAGTGGGTTAACGTTTTCTCAATCACTGTTGCTTCAACATTGATCAATGTTCGACTTAAATTTTTAAAAAAGAAAAAAATAAGGTTCAGAAAAATTCTTAACATTAAATTTTGATAATAAAAATGAACTGGCTGTTTTGTAACTCATGATTTATTAAACAACTACATCAAAACTTTCATTCATATTGATTACACATACAATGACATGGCAAATACTAAAAGTATATAGAAAGTAAGCAGATTTCCATTGTACATTTAAGAAGTTTTCAATGAAGCCTGGTATAAATAGACTTGAAGAAAGCCTCAAAGCAGTTAAGAGAGATCAAGCAATGCAAAAGAGTCTGACCCCTGAGTCAGACTAAATATTGATTTTAGCATACAGAACTATAAACATTCTGTATTTTTGTGTACATATCTGCAAAAATGTATTTTTATGAATAGACTACAAAATAAAGACTTACAGTCCCTTGCTGAAATATCAGTATTTGGATAAGGATATCCAACAAGATGATATTAATAGCTGACAATGTGGAAAGAAACAAATTGTTTGTAAAATCAACAGTTTATAAACATGTTTTGCTAATAATAATAATTCACATGAATGAGACAAAAATACAAAAACAGAATTTTGAAAGTTACTGGTTTTTTATGTTGACATCACGGAACAAATGTCAATTATTTAAAAATTTTTGAATATTCAAATAGTTCTTCGGACGATTGTTTGTGTTGTAAACAGAATGTTTCGGCCAATCCATTCTTCGGCCTTCTTGAGGTGTAATATCCAAATGTGATGGGGGTAAACAGAAGTTTTTAACTTCAAAGGAGGCAATGCTTATAACATAGGATTCGGGTGTTTCTTTATCCTTGCCTTCGTGTTAAAAACACAAACAAGAAGGAGTTCAATTGTCCAAAGAGCTATTTGAAAATATTTTCTGTAGAAAATATTTTTGAATATATTATTTTTAATTAAATTTGACTAGTCCTTCGATGCATTGGCATTTTATTGTGTTTTGCTTTGATTATTTGGGGTTTGTTTCAGGTCAAAAATATGCCTTATTTTAGTGGTTCATCCATTGAGGGTGTCATCCATTGTCAATGCTCTACAGTGTTTGTATATTATGGTTTTAAGAAGTCTTGAGGTTTTTCCGATGTATTTTTTGTGACAGTCCATGCATGGTATTTCGTAGACTCCTACCTCGTGGATAGCTTCTCTGTTCGGTTTCTTGATTATGTTTTTGATTGTTTTGGAGGTGCTAGTTATAATTTCGATATCAAGACTTTGTAAACTTTTTTCAAGTTCAGTAATATTATGTGCCTTGCTTTTTTTATGTCATTTTTTGTTTTTGTTTTTTTTGTTTTGTAGATGTTGTATGCCTTTCTTTTAACACTAAAAGAAACACAGCGGTGGCAACAGAAATTTGCATAACAGTAACCATTAAAAACGTTATATAATTGGCTTTACTCACCTCAAAAGTGGCTTTCCAATTAATGTGAAATCTTTATTACCAACTAAAAGAACCTGTTGAAATAATTATGTTAAAATATTAATAAAAATACTGAAAAAACAATGTTAAATAATAGGAAAGCATGTTGAATGGATCAACTTTGTAAAAGTTAAATTGGACAAGATAATCTGGGTGTGAATTTGAATCTTATAGATTGCTGTTTTAATAATGAAAAAAGTAACCAAATGTGACAGTTTTATTCACAGTATTCATTTAACCATGTATTACAAAAGACAGAAAAGCTCTCGCTTTCTACTCAAAGCTTCATTAAACCAGTAACAAAATAAATCTGAAAGTGCATGGCCAATTCAAGTTTTGACTAAGAGGGAATGTTTTAAAGAAATCTAGACTGGCAGATTATATACCTTTAACTAATCCAGAAAAAATAAAAAGGAAAAGTGAAATTTTACCTTTTCCAATCGTATCCTATCTCCTATATTTGGAGGAAAAGTCCCTTGCACAATGACCAGATCCTCCGGTGTGACCTTCCTCTGCAGACCTCTGACATGAACCACAGCAAAAAGTCGACCAAGGTCTCCTCTCATTTCTTCTGACACTCGAGCTATTAGCTCTAAAAAAATAAAAATAAAAATAAAATAAACAGGTCTGGTTAGACACTCAATAGTAACAGTCATGTGACCAATGTCTTTGGCAGCATGCTGTGTTGGGGGTGAGCAATTAAAAAATTGGAAAAAGGGATGATCAATGAATAAATTACTTCTTTCACCTTTTGTTGGGCTGTGATCACTAAAAATGTTTGAATTTTGAATGCTGCCAGACACAAACTAAGGGATCAATTTAGCATAGACTTACATTGTAAATTGACCTTCCCCCACTAAAAACCTATTGGGGGGAGGGGTCAAAAAACAAATAAGGATAATAATAAGGAGCGAATGTTTACATTTTCAGCACATACATAGACAAACAGCCAAACTTGAAATCTATGGTGACAGTTTTAGTCGAGAGTTTCTAATGAAATAAAATATATAAAAAAATTAATTAAAAAAAAATAAATCTTCTGGAAAAACAAAGATTTAGAAATATTTTCCACTGCTTTCTGAAATCAAATATCCCACAATGATTATTTAAAAAAAAAAAAAAATGTTTACAAGAAAAGCTATCAAGAATTTTTAAAGTCAAAACTTTTTTAAATAGGTGGGGTCTTTTTTGGACCACTCTAATTTGCACATTTTAAAATTTTGATTTGATTTGAATAACTAGAAATAAAGAATACTATGATTGTTAAGTACACATCATCAAGCAAAACTGATCTGCATTGCACATACTCAAGGTTAGAAGGGACTTAGAAACTTTCTTATAGCTAAACAACAAACCAAAAGGTGTGGTTATGCTGCCCCATATTCTACTTTAATCCTGATTCTTATTGGAGAGAAAAATGTCAAATTACCATTTATTTGCCAAAAATCGTATTAACTCTCAAATTCATATTAAAAAATTAAAATGTTAAATCAAAGGGAATAACTTCTGATCAAAGTTGCTTCACTTGCACAATTTATATTTTTGTTATGTTTTACAAACTCATTCTGCTATAAAATTTAGTACTAGTACTGCGAAGTATTATTATTTTAATTTTAATATTTTGTAATAAATTGTTTTATAGTTTTTTTTCTAAACACATATTCAGCCACACTGTGAACTTTCAATTTTTGTAATAAATCGGTCTAACTCGATAATTTATAGTTCGCAGAAACAAACTATCAAATTGAACTTTTGAATTCCATAGTTTTTGTTGGTCCTTTTTGTGCTGAGATGCGCTCAGTTATCCTTGCGCCTAGCAGTCGTGTGCTGAGATGTTGGT
The DNA here is from genome assembly GCA_006491835.1 of Architeuthis dux. Classification (NCBI taxonomy): domain Eukaryota; kingdom Metazoa; phylum Mollusca; class Cephalopoda; order Oegopsida; family Architeuthidae; genus Architeuthis; species Architeuthis dux. The sequence continues at coordinate 3,465 of VCCN01004959.1, forward strand.
GAACCGTTTAGGAGCGGTATGATGTGTTTCATGAATTTAATAGTTAAGACATGTACAACAACAACATTAGAAAATGAGAGACTAAAAGGCAAGGCAAGAAGAGGAGGAATAGTTTTCTTTTGGGAAGTTGTTGGAACTTAGTTTTTCATAAAGATTATAAAATCATAAATTGATAAAAGCTCAACTAATTTCTTTTGCATTATATGAATTATTTTGTATTCCCAACCTAAATTTCTACAAGTCCTATTAGTAATGAACTAGATGGACCCATCGAAATTCATACCCCATCAGTAAACTGCCCACTCCCTTCCCTCTTATTAAACTACCTAACTTTCTTTCTCTCCCCCATTCTATCTGAATACCTTTTTCTTATTAAATATTACCCTGGTGTGCTAAACTATTAATTAATATCAGTGTTAGCGATTACTAAACGGGCGGTCTAGATCGTCTCAATACAGTCTTCTTTGCTTGTCAGAATTGTTGTGATAGTCAATGAATTCACTAAAATGATTTACTCACTTTTATTCTCAGCTTCATTTAAAATTGTGGCAGTTTCCTTTTTTATCAATGGTTTTACCTTCCCTAGTTGGACAAACTGCCTTCTGAAAATTTAAAAAAGAAATCATAATAAAAATACTCACAAACAGAAATAGAGCAACTAATAAATCAGACAGCTTCACAATAAGTCATTTCTTCAACATCAGAACCACATTTTAAATAAATGTGTTGTTTAATTCTCTCTTTCCAAGTCATCAAAAGATCTAAACGTCAAAATCTCAAGATTAATATACTAGTCTAAGAGCACATGTCGTTTTTTTCCCCCCTCATAAGGTACCAAGCTTGTCAAGTGAAGTGAGACAATATTGAGTGGTCAGCTCAGCCTGAGTCCCTTTAATAAGCCCCTATAATGCTGGATTGCCAAGGTACCAAGCCAAAAATGTCTGTATGGTGAAATCTTAGCATACTTATGCCAAATTTGATAAACTGACTGAACCCAAGTCAAGGACCCCCCTAAATTACACCCTACACCATAAGGTACCAGAATTCATTTTTATGCTCTAACAGTCAAGGATCAGAAAAAACAGAACTGACCAAAATCTTCTGACCCTACCACCAGGTCAGATGCCCCGATACAAAGGCCTCCAATTTTACCCACCCTCCCGCCAATTTACCTTTACCTTTTTAAATATTTTTTAATCAATAAAGTTGTGTAACTAAGTTGGGATGTGTTTTAGAAAGAAAATCTGACAAGCCTGGCTGCTTCTATTCCGACTGAAGATGATTATTCATTAGGATTAAGTTAACTTGCAAATACTAAGTTATGAACATTTTAGAATATTTTTATTTTTAAAAGTATGTTTGAAAAATCAAGCCCTCACAAGCAATATGTATATTTTTGAAAACCATGTTAAAAAAAGAAAAAAAAAAAAGAAAAAGAAATAAACCCATAACGATGTGAAACAGAACTTTATTTTTAGGCATGTTAACAATCAGTGGTTTGATATTGATAGAGTGCTGGAATACCAGTCGGCAGTTCTCAGGTTTGAACCACAGTAGATTCCTGGTAATTTTATATATTGGTTTCTTCCCTTGGTTTTGATGAGGATTCTTGTTACTGGGGAAAAACAAAGTCAACTCTGACTTGGAGTTTGACAATAAGTATTTTTATAGAAGTTTTTAGTTTTATATGATATATATAAAACTAAAAACTTGTAGAGATACTAATTTTAAAAAGGCAAAATTCATATATCATCGTCATCATAATCATTCCTGTCATTATCATTTTCATGCAGCAAAAGATTCCTCTTCATCCAGTTGTTCAATTGTAGAAGACCTGGTCCATCCTATTATCAATGATTGTTGGTTCTCATTCGAGTCAGCCAGATCTTCAAATCACAGCTGAAAGTGGGAAGGTTGGTCATGTCGAGACAATGCAAAAAATAGGGGATATTAAAGATTTGATTTGCATTTTTTTTAAAACGCCTGATCAAAATGCAAAAACAACAAAGCGAATTACTATCTGCTACCCTTAACCTTCGTCCTTCCTTTATCCCATCTAATGTCGTCTTCCTTCATCCGGGGAGTCCTTCGTCAACTACTGTTCATCTTAGTAGCAGCCACACTGTCCCAGAACTTCCACCCCAGCAGTCAGTGGCTAACTGACTAACTGAAATCATCCCTCAAAATTCAAAACTTTTCTTTGCTGCCTCTGAGCCAATCAGTGCATAGCTTTCCCACACATTGGCCATTACACCCACATGATGACCCACATTTTGGGGAGACCTTTCAAACTAAAACTTATTCTAACCACTTGTGCTGTTTTTGCACTATCCCCCTATCCAGGGTCCAGCCAGTCTTCTGGTGCAAACTTAAGGATATGCTTGAAAGGCATATAACCAGATGCTTAAGATTTTCTGTCATCACACTGAACATGGGGGAAGGGAACTGCCATCCATCTTTTTAACACATGTCACTTTTCTTTGGTTTGTACTTATTTAAAAATGGGTCCAATCGAGCTTCATCAACAGAATCAAGGTTTTTCACTTCATAAACAAATTTTCTGCAATCTTATGTTCTGTGATTTGGTCTTCTTTCCCAAGCTGGGCAAAAAATCTTTTGAGCATCTTTATTTTTCTCAAGCAATTTCAGTGGTTGAACCTTTCCCTTTCGACTGAAAGACGATGTGTAATCACATCCTGAAAGCCAGGTAGAGCCTCACAAATTGATGGACCAAGACAATCATACAATTTATTTACACCAATGTAATTCCATCCAGATCCTCAGTGATGAATCCAATTTTGACATTTTTGCAAAGATGATGAACAGGATAGTTTGAATAACAACATTACTGACATTATGTGAAAAATCATTTGCAAATCTGCTTCTTTGTGCGCACTCTTCACCTGTTTTAAGAATTCTGCTGTTGATTACTCTATATGAAAAGCATTGTTCTTCACATGTCACAAAAACAGTCTTTCAAAATTTCTACTGCAAAATCTTCTGCCTAATTGGTGACAAGAAATTTTATCAAAAAAGTCATTCGGTATGATCCCCACCACCCCAGGAGACTTAGAGAGTACCATCGTCTCCGAGTGTTACCAGACCCTTCACTTCCCTCCCCCGTTCGGAAATAGTAATAGTGAAAATTATTAATTCTGACCCTTTGCGAGAAAAACTATACTTAAAAAAATTAATTGCAAAAATACATTGCGAGAAAAAAAAATCCCTTTTGGAAGGGTTCGTTGCAAGAAAAAACTTTCATAGTTCATAATTAAAAAATAGATTACAAAGTTTATTGCGTCTTTGCAAAAAAAAACTTCCCATTGAAAAGATTTTTGCAAGAAGGGATTCTTCGCAAAAAAAAAGGAATTCAGGTTTTAAAAAAAAATGTTTTCAAGGAACATTATTTATACACCGGTAATAGAAACCTGAATACCTTCCACTACAATGGAAATCTGGGAGACTACAGTAGAGAGTTCTGGCTAAAAGAAAAGACAGTTGCCAGTGAAATTCAGTGGAGTTACTGATGTACATTTTAATTTGAGTAGTTCTCACGGCCGGAAGAACTACATTCGCAGTTTACTTGGATTTGGTGGAGATAGCCAGACCTCCCCAAGCAAGCCGAGGCCAATATTTCAGCCTCAGCAACCCAAGCTGTAGATATGGGAGTTATTCCAACAACCATCTACAACCAAGAGGTTGAGATGGACAACCAAGAGGTCGAGATGGACAACCACATGAAAAAAGCCAGTTTTATGGCTACTGTTGGTAGCCATGCTGCTTCCAACCAACTACACCAGAATGAAACTACCACCCCCCTCACACATAATTGGAATCTAAGTTACCAGGAAGCAATGGAGGGAGGGAAGCAGAGTCTAGTAGCTGAGAATAAGGACATTGACTTCATCTCAGCTAGTGCAAACGCCAGACCAGAAAACGCATGGAAGAGTTAGCAATATTCACGTTCAATGAACTTTCAGTTGAGCCACGTTCATTCCTACAGTGGTGTAGACAAAAAGGTTAGTAGTAACCTACAGCAATCTTCAAAAACAATTGAAGATTCTAAGAAATCTCATTCCTCACATAATTATAAAACAAAGTCTGAGGAATAGAGAAAGACTGTCATTAACCCTAAGGTTAGGGGTAACCTTCAGCAAAGGTAGTTGAAGATTCTAAGAAGTCTTATTTCTCATATAAATCTCAAAGGAAATCTGAGGCAAAGAGAAAGACTTCTTGAACTCTTAAGAAGTAGAGGAAATTTATGCTCCACAAACAGCATCTATAAAGAACAGTGAATCGAATATTAGAAAGAAATCTTGTATCTGTAGTCAAAGACTCAATTCTAGAAGAAAAATGAAGCTTCAACTTCCAAAGCAACAAGTACAGCAGTATCGATGGAGAATGCTGGTACACTTCAACCATTATCCCCTCGACAAATCAACTTGCGTACTCATTGAATGTAATGAAAGAACTTCTATCAAGGCTACTGTGACCAGAAGTGGAAAGCACAGTCTTAAGCACAGTACAACAAAGATGGGCGGAGAGTCATTTTTGGCAAAAAAGTATTCTATTTCAACTTTTTGATAAGCTAGGAATGGTATCAAAGGAAGACATTGCAACTGACCACAAAGACAATCAAATCAAGAGAAACTGCACGGATCTTAGTAAGATTATTTCCTCAGTTCAAGAATCCATGAATCCATTTTTAGAACAAATACCAAAAGCGGACTTGTACAACATTGGATCAGGAAAAGTAGCATCAAGTCAAAAATTCAAAATAATTTTCACAATTATTATTATTTCCGGGGAAGAATAAATAATGTTCCTTGAAAACATTTTTTTTTCTTTAAACAAATTCATTTTTTTCGTGAAGAATTTTCAATATGGATTTTTTGCAATAAACTTTGTAATCAATTTTTTAAATATGTTTTTTCCTGTGACGAACCCTTCCAATAGGGATTTTTTTTTCTCTAAAAAAAAAAAAAGAAAGGAAAGAAAAAAACTTTAGTAATTTTTGGGGCAAGGTCAAGCAACCTTACAGAGCAAGGAGCTGTCACTAGGACCATCACTAAACAGAATTAAAATCCACTTTGGACCCTGTGGAACAGTTTAAAGTCCTACTTAGAATTATGTAAACTGTGGCGCAGTCTGTCAAGGACCTTATCCCCAAGAAACCTGTCGCCTCTTTGAAGTTAAGCTCCAACGATCAGTGAGCAGCTTAAAGGTCCTGCTTATCATTGCGTGGCTTCAGCTTTCTGCTTGGATCATGTAACTGCTGATCTATGGCAATTTGGGATCATACACAGATGATCATGAACAGTTTAAAGGGTCCTGCTTAGGACCAAATCCATAAAGGATTACTGAGAAGTTTAATGGGGTCCTGCTTAGGACCAAATCCATAAAGGATTACTGAGCAGTTTAATGGGGTCCTGCTTAGGATGATATTAAATGCTGTTTACAATGATCAGTGTTTTAATGGGATTCAGTTTAAAGTCCTGTTTAGGACTCTACACAGAATGATTGTGTAGTGATGGAGTCGCAGCTTTATGGTCATTTATAGTCCACATCATTCAATACACCATAATGATAAAAAACGGAACCTCAATGTACCAACATTAATGGCTGCATATAGTGGTCCTAGTGTAGCACTGGTAGAGGAGAAAGTCCAACAAGAACCATAAGCACCTTGGTTCTTAACATCAGTGGCATAACTGTTCCAGTCCATAGGTTCAGGACTGTCTTTGAAAATAAACACTTTATGACCAGTTCTATTCTACCAGTTTAGCTATTCAAGAGTTTTATTAACTGTGTGCATCAGAGCCCTATTCTTTGACAGCCTTTTATGGTGTTGGTTAACAAGGAAATTGTGACTTTCCCAAGTCAAACTCCTAAACAAATAATCAGCACTAGCTTCCCTGGGCATAGTATGTCCATGTCTTTGTCCCTTATTTGGAACTAAAGATCCTGTTCCTAAAAACAAATTAGGTGCCATCAGCTTGATCCTGTCCTTTAGAATGTTCATCCACTGCTGCATGGAAATGCTGGAGTTGTTTTTCAACTCTTGATATTACCTGTGCTTCAGTGGCATAGCATGCGTTGTCCAGATCTAAGCACTGGTCTTTGTTGTATCATTCAGTGTTAGGGGTACTTAAGGTCAACTGCAGTTGGTTATTTGCCTCATCTTCCACTTTCCCATTTTCTGTGTAACTCCGACTATTAGGTTCTTTTAGAAGATTTTCTTCATCCAAGTCCCTTGAATTCCTCTGGATTGGTGGCCGATGGTTTGGCGTTAACTTATCAGCTTCGCAGACTTGGTATCTTGGTCAACAGTTCCATGATAGAACTAACTGGTATCCATGTTGTCTGTAGGAGGTTAGGGTTGTGGAAATGTAGCTCCTTTTAAATTTACCACACTTAATATTTTTAAGGTTTCACTACCCTCAGAAGGAATTTCAACCAGTTCAGTGAGTTCTGGCATTTTTATGCGTTTTGCATAAAAATGCCAGAACCTTTGTTCATGCTTCCAAGCAGGTTCAATGTAGGATTGAACCTGCTCGGAAGCGTGAACAAAGGGTAGCTTGGAGAGTTGTGAATTGCCGTCAGGATTCCATAGAGCATTATTGAAATTTTGCCGCTGTTTCAAGGTCCACCAGGTTTTGAATTGGAACCACCTTTCCAGTAGCCTCTCACACATCTCTTTTCACATATCATTCAAGTGTGGCACATTATTCATCATTTGGGCCATCTTGTGTTTCAAAGTAAAATCCAAACCCTCATCAGGATGCTGCAACATGAAGGCATGGAAGGGAAGGATCTCCATTGCCAAGAGCTTGTGTATCCTAGGGGTTGTAGTTATTTCCCTGTAAAAAGCATTTTATTGAGCATTTCTGCAAAACACCACATTCATTTAAAATATACGGACTGCCAAATTCAGCAATAAGTTTTCCCAACACTTTATAAAATGCCATTTCTACATGAAACGCACCAAGGTTGTGAAGACATTATCATATTTTGGCTTTTCAATAGCTTGAAACTATTTCTCACAACCAATGTTTTCCCTCCTCGTATTGTCACAACAAATGTTTTCCCCTCTTCGTATTGTCACAACCAATGTTTTCCCTCTTCATTTTGTCACAACCACGTTTTTCCTAAGAACTAACTTTATCAAATCACATTGTGATTTGTTGTATTTTGCACATTTCTTGGCGGTCACAATGATATCTATACAAGGTGGTCTAAATATCCTGTAGGAGTTTTGTGAAGTTCAAAAGTGAAGCATTGAATGGCTTTGTTGGTTTACTAATATGTAAAAGCGGTTGTTTCCTAACTCCTGTTAGTCTTAAAATAAACAAAGAAAAACAGAAATAAATACATAAATTATATTGCACAAATAAAATAACTTTATTTCCATACAAACTTTGATGTTTCTCACACTTGCCCACTCAACGTTAAAACAGTGCACAAATAAAAACAATTTAACAATGTAATTTATTCAAACCAATAACAATATAATTTAAGTATTTGCTTGTGTTTTTCTTTGATAGGGAGATAATCTTTAGTTCATTTTAAGGCTAACAGGAGTTATATCCACTTTAAGCACAGAAACTAGGAATCTAAAGGTGAAGAGATGATGCTGTGGAGAAATCATTGTGGCTCCAAGAGGATCATTACATATGAAGTTACATAGAATTCTATCTCCAGGAATAGCCTTGTGAGTACAAGAATTAGAACATTATACATCGTTGGATTGAAATAGTTTCCTTTGGAAGTTGTAGGTGATGTAGTATTCGCTTAATGAAGGTTACAAAACAGAGCAACAGTGATGATATAGCCTGAATAAAATACTAATGTCATTCATGAAGGTGATATTAGCCTGAATAAAATAATGCCATCCATGAAGATGATATAGCCTGAATAAAATACTAACGTCATTCATAAAGATGACAGTTTCTGAAAGTAACAAATTATTTTGGGATAGAAAAACACTGGAAAATAGAACCAACAAAATGATCTTCACTTCTGGGTGTATTAAAATCTTCTAAAAAACAGAAACCATAATCTCTTTGCGTCCTATTTCCAGTCAGCCTAACATAATTGTCAGGTAATCTTTGGTTTGACGTACATAAATGGCGTGTTTAACAAGCATACAAAGGCTCTGAAAAGTCTAATTTTTTATTAAAAAGTATAATTAAATTCATCAGAAATTAACACAATAATGAAATTAAATGCATGTCTTTTGTTCTTTATCAGATTGCACACCAACATGTCAAACTAACGTTTCAATTTATTTTTGATAAAGAACAAAAGACAGGCTTTTAATTTCATTTTTGCGTTAATTTCTTGACTTGTCTTTATGCATGGAAAGAGAAAAGAAAGCTGACCCTTGACTGTTTGACCTTACTATAACCAATTACCACATTCCCAAATGTCAATTTCTAAAAAGAAGAAATGAGTGATGACTTATTTAATTTCTGATCCAATATACAGAAAGATTTAACTCACTGGGAACGGAACCGGCACTGAAGAGTAAATCTGGAACAGCTCCCAAGAACTGGAGTTTGTGACGGTAAAACTGAAATAAAATTTTTGAAAATATTAATTTTTCTATAAGAGATATGAAGTGTTTTTGAGGGTTTTTTTCATTCAAGCATTTTGAAGTCTCTAGCTATAACCATAGAGATTATATAAGCAGTGAAATTATACAATATTATGATTTTTAAATAATATATTTATTAAAAAAAAATGAAACATTAAATAATAGGGCACTTCTTAACCTGTATTCAATGTATTATCCGTATTCGTGTTTTAATAACATCAATTGTAATTCTCCATATGCCCTCAACAATTTGAGATGCCAACTGAAATTTAGACTCTTCAAGTACCTGAGCGTTAAACAGTTGTTGAAAATAGTCGTCCATCTGGGATACCCAATAAAATGAGATGATGTCTCCAGCCCAGAAAAAAAAAGATGTAAATCTATGCCCAGAGCTGTTTTATGATATGGTTAGATGAAATAAAAATAATTGATAAAAAGGTTTTCGATCAATCAATGAGCCATTTTTATTGTGCTCTCACACTTAGATCACGGAAACATCACTAAAAGGGAGAAAAAAATAAAAAGGGAGAAAAAAAAATTCCTTGTTGTAAAGGCAAAGTTTTTCTTTATCACTTGTCATTTTTAAGACAAATTTTAAGTTTATGAATCATTCATAAACTTAAAATTTGTCTTAAAAATGACAAGTCGCCTCAGTGATTGTGTTGATTTGCATAATCAAAAATTTATGTCTTTTTGTTTTTGATAAATGATTTTTTCACTACACAATAACGTCTCACAAAACTCAGGTGGAAAACCTGAGTTTTGTGAGACATTATGTAAAGTTTCAGTCACACCCTTGCTCACTTAATATTAAAAACAGCATAAAAAGAAAAAGAAATAAGAGAATTAATGAAAGAAAAAGTTTCAGTCACACTCAATGTTAAAAACAGCATACAAATAAAAAGAAATAAGAGAATTAATGAAAGAAAAACAGAAGTAAATACATGAATGTTACTTCATATTGTTTTTTTGTGTGTGGGGGGGTCCCCTTGATTTTTTTTATTTATATAAATTAAACTACTCGTTTGCAGCCGGAACCAGCTGAGATTCTATCATTTCATGACTAGTAGAGCATACAAACAAAATTTTCAACCCTTAGAGGTGCATATTTTGGATGCATCTCTGAAATGCAGTTTTAAAAACGCATTTCTAAGGGTTGAAAATTTTGTTTGTATTCCAAAATGCTATAATAATGATTAAACTTGCTTATCCGGGACTAAAATAGACTAGCGTAAAGATTGCAAAAAGTTCTCCCTGCGGGTGGCTAAAAATAGCTAGATTTTTAATTTTTCTCATTTCCAGCTAACTTTATATAGCTAAAAATGTTAAGTACATTCAAAAAATCATAAAAGGTTAAGAAGTACCCTATATTTAATGTTTCATTTTTTTTTAATAAATATATTATTTAAAAATCATAATATTCACTGCTTATATAATCTCTATGGTTATAGCTGGAGACTTCAAAATAGCCTGGGATCCTGATCCGATCATTCCAGACTGAAGTTAAATTTATCAACTGTGTCAGAGACACATTCCTGCATCAGTATATCACTGAACCAACAAGAGATTGGTTATACCAATGACCAACAATGATCTAATCTTCTCAACTGATGAAAATGATGTTGAAAATATCACCTACAATCCCAGTATCAGCCTTAGCGACCACCTCACAATACAAGATAAACACCAAACTTACAACACCAAGCCCCAAAAGAACAATCTACTGGTATGACAAAGGTGACTACAGAAAGATTTAAGCATTACTCAATATTGACTGGGAGAGTGAGCTGAAAGACCAGGAAACCATGGACAAACTGGACAAAAACTACAAAGCTGCAGAAGAAGAATGCATAACCTAGGTACACTGTATGATTACAGAGTTAAACCAGCCTGGATCAGATACTTAAGTACTACTAAGTAATAAAAAGTAGCTAATATATTTTTTACCCAAATATAACAACATTTTTGAGCCTTTCTATTAATTGTTGAGTACCTAACAATGCTAGCTATTTATTCTCATTATTGTGTTAATATCTGATCAATACGTTGTATAATTATATATTTTTGAGCCTTTCAATAAGTTTAACCAAAGTTAGATGACATTTTTAAAAAATCTAGCCATTCTTACCATCAAGTGGGAGAACTTTTTGAAATCTTTACGCTAGTCTATTTTAGTCCCTGATATGCAAGTTAACCATTATTTCTTGTGTCTAAAACAGTAAACGTTGAATTCCCGACCATCAGAATCAGAAATTCAAAAGGACACATTTCGTGCAACACCGTTACGCCTGGTATCGGCTGCTATGAAGAATCTTGTGCCACACCATAATGTATGGTATCGGCTGCTAAGAAGAACCTATGATTTCGTCTTCAACTTTTTTTATAAAGTGAAATTTAAAAAAAATGAAAACCTTAACATTTTAAGAAAATATGTGAACAATTGTTAAATTTCTTCTTCTTCATAATCATAATCATAAATAAATAAATAAATTTTGAAAATATGTTATTTCCCGGACCTCCGATTGACTTGGACAATGTGTGCAAGATTGCCCATAAAACTACCTACTAAACTAGGTATGTACACGCACTTTTATGAGCAACTTTTGAAAAATATTCGATACCCAATTTTTAAAACAAATTAAAAAATTCAAAACTGTTGTTCTGAAGTTTTTTCTTGTTTCTGTTAGAAAGGAAAAAGAGCAAACTTTTGTGAATCTAGAAGAAAAAAAACATTTTCATAAATTACAACACAGAAATCAAAATTTACCGTTAACCGACAAAATTTTAGGATACAAAAATGGTTGCCATTTGTTTACGTCTTAAAATTTTAAGAAATTTCACATATGGATGTCAATAAGAGTAAATATAATGTTGCAGAATGTGAGTCATCTATCTGTTGATTTTCCAATTTGTAACAGTATTTTTGTCCCAACACTGATAATAGTGTTCCAACTTCAACTTGATCTTTTTCGACTAAAACTGCTTTTTTTTAAAAATGGCTAAAATCGGCTAAATCTTTTCCCACTATGGCTAAAATATGTTATAAACTCATTTAAAGCCTAATTTCCAAATAAAATAACTATACAAAGACTCTAGAACAAATTATTAATAAAAAATATACATTTACTTGTATTAAACTTTTCAGATTTGTAGTGGATTTACCAAAAAAAGTTTTAGTAACTGACCTCAAAAATAATCTCAAAGCAAAAGTTTCGGTTAAATCGATCAAAGTACACAAAATTATGAAAAAATCTTTTTTCTATGTAGTTTGATTTGCTTTGACCTTCGCTTCTTCCTGAATTCTTTTTTTATTTTTTAGAAATAGTGTTATATGGGGAAAGCGACTGAATTGGCTCTAAAAGCGGGTGACTGATACAACAAACTTATTTTAAACTTGACCGTACTTTGATTTTTTTCGCCTAAAACTTTTTAAAAATGGCTAAAATCGGTTAAATTCATTCTACTTTTGGCTAACTTTATGGTTAAAATACTGAATATATAATTTATAAAATTGAATAGGCTAATTATTTTTTAAAATGGCCAGATTTTCGCTGTTTAAATAGGAAAAAATCTGAGTTTTATCTCCCTTGACTTTCGCAAACAGATGGCCTCAGTAGATCGCTTATTGATTTATCGATCGCTTATTATCGATTATTGCCTTCCATACCCACCCTCGTTATGTCGAATCTCAGAAATCTGAACAGTAACAATTTTTTAAAAGTACGTTAGGTGTCAAATTTCGTTATAATATTTTTTCTGAATATTGAAAATATTTGAATAAGAATTTCGAAGATTTTTGATTTATTTTAAATATAAAAGAAAATTATTATTTTTTTACGGAAAATAGCGATAATTTATATAAGCTTAAAAATAAAATGAAAATTTACCAAGAAGACAATATTTTACTTTTTATTTTTCAGTTTTTTGTAAAGGTTTTTACGGAACCCTTAGGAGGCAATTTAAAAAAAACTAAAACAGAATTTAACTTTTCACGGACTTATCTTTCGCATATGTAAAAATCAAGACTGGCCCATATTTATTAATAAATTAACAACATAAATAGGGGGGTGGTATTTCACATTCCCCCCCCCAAAAAAAATTTGGAATGGAAGTTTCTCTTTTTAAAAAATCGCCATTTCATACGTAAGTACCGAAATTTGATTAAATTCCAATAAATAGATAATTTTTGGTAAGTTTTTAAATATTCTAGGTGATCGATCATTACACGCATCGATTTTATACATACCTAGACTAACAACCCTAACAGTGATTCTTAATTATTTACAAACATTAGACAACGAGATCGAGATTAAAAGTTTTAGCGTTAAACATCTTGTTAAAAGCGTGCAGCTTTTTAAAAATTAATTTTTATTTTCCTCCCTTCTATTTAAAAGCTAAACACATGTCAGTATATTTTTTAAATAAGGGCAATTTGTCCCGAAATGAATATTCTGTGACCATACCTAAAGAAAACATCCAAGTTGCTATTTAATAGCAATCATTTGTAAATAATGTTAGGTTCTTCATAGCAGCCAATACCAGGTGTTGCATGAAATATGTCATGTTGAAGATCGCAGATTTCAACGTTTGCCACAAAACAAAAACCAATAAACTTTTAAAAAACGTATTCAAATAGTTCGTCGGACGATTGGACTCCTTGTTGTTCCATTATTCGGCCTTCTTCAAGTGTAATATCCGAATGTGATTGGACAAACAGAAGTTTTTAAATTTCAAAGGAGGTAACCCGTAGGATACGGCCGAAACGTTGTGTTAACAACAAGGAGTTCAATCGTACGATGTCCCTTCTCAAAACTGTTGAAAAAAGTAACTAAAAAAATATTTGGGATGTTAAACAGCTACAAGAAATCTGTTGAAAATAGTCGTTGATTCCGGGATTCCCATTTTATTTTACCTTCAATAATATCCACAATGAGAGGGAAATTAAAAATGAAAAAGAAAAACTTTTTTTGTAAAGGTTTTTTTTCAAAGGTCTTAAAAAGGTTTTAAGATAATTTTCAAGGTTAAACCTTCTAAAGGCCCTTTAAAGACAACACTATTCAAAACCATAAAACCTGACTTTCTTCCACTTATTGTTTTGATAAAAATGTAAACAAAAGAGCACCTTGGAAACCGATTAAAATCTTTATGTCAGTGAAATATCACAAGTATAATAATTAAATCTGTCCTTACCGGTCCCAAAACTCAAATTACGAAAATTCTTGCATAAACAACTGAGAGTTCTCCTCATGGAGGTCGCCATTTTCAACACACTCATTCGGTGATAGTTGAAAAGATTTCCCTCAAATAAAGTTCCCTAATCTTTTCAATTTTAAACCTACGCTAAGTACGTCCACGGTTTCAATTTTAATTTTATTTCTTTTTCTAGAATTCGCACAAAACAATTATTTTGCACAATGTAGTCGTTCCAATTGTAAACTATACTCGACTCGATGTTAAAAAATGGTGACACATATAAAGAAAGAGAATTCATGAATAAATTAAAATGTTAAATTGTTTCTATTTGTGCGCCGTTTTTAACATCGAGTGTGGAACTTTCCAATCGGGACCACCTTCCCTTACATTGTGCCTTTAATTCATTTTGAAAAATATTTTTCAATTTACAACAAAAAAAAAAGTTGTTATGAATGTTATTCATTGCTGGACACTATCAGAATAATGTATCAAATTATTGTTATTAAATTATTTATATTAAAATAAATTATTGTTTGTTTTGTATGTTTTTGATAACATTGTGTGTTTAGTATGTAAATTTCAATCAAACCTTAAGATGATACCAACATATATTAGCATGTCTGCCTTAAAACGCCATAAGTTATCTCCCGTTAACCATTCATCACATTTGATGTACATCCATTCTTGTTGACACATTTTTGAAGATAAGAACTTTTCTTATCTTCAAAAATGTGTCAACAAGAATGGCGCTTATGTTGAAGAGTGGTAAAAGAATACTACACCAAGAATAAAACTTTAAGAGTTGAACTTTCACATAATATATACTAAATAGTTCTAAAACCGGTGCAGCACTTTATGAACACCCTGTATATAGGTATTTCTGCGCACTTCGGACACACCATTTTAAAACGTAAATTAAAATTTAAAAACTGTTTGTAAGTTTTTTCTTGTTTTTATTAGAAGTCCAAATATGTGTCCGGAAAAAAGAAAAAAAAACCTCAACGTAGAATTGTGCTCTTAAAAGTCAATTTAAAGTTTTAAACTATAATTTCCGCCATTTTGTTGACCTTTTTGCAAAGGATTCTTCCGATGTTTTTTTTTCAAAATTAGATATACTTAGTTTCGTCATTACTGAACAATCCTTACCCGAATAATTACGATTTTTCATTCAAAAACTACATAAAAACCTCTTTTTTTCACGTTGGGGGGTCAAATATCTGCTAACACCTTGTTTACCGTCATACCTGTTAAACACCTGTTGACATCAATTAGCGCATTACGGAAGTCGGTATTTGTCAATAAGCAGATGACTGACAGTTGTGTCTTCTTTGACATAATAGAAAATTTACGTGTCTGTCCATCCGTAGAAAAATATCGGCCACAATTTTTTAAAATAATTTTTAAAAAATCACATGGTTTCAGTTTTCATTTTTTACATATCTTTCATAGTACATCACGTGAGAACAGATTTGAACTGATTTTACAGAAACAGAGTAAAAAATTTAATATTGTCCAATTGACAATATAAAAAATTTTTTTCGCAGTTTTAAATAATTTAAATTAAAAAGATTTTTTTACGGAAAATCTAATGATTTTCCGTAACATTTTTCAAAAACAGTTAACAGAATTTATATGTAAAAAGATCGGACTAATCCTATGAAAATAAATCAAATTTATTATACATCGGACCTTAATAAAATTTTCAATACTTATCGAATAAAGGATGAATTTTTTTAAAAATCAATATATATTCCAAATTTTGGGAAACAAATATTTTTTCAATGTGATTAAAAAAAATCACATTGAAAAAATATTTGTTTCCCAAAATTTGGAATATATATTGATTTTTAAAAAAATTCATCCTTTATTCGATAAGTATTGAACATTTTATTAAGCTCCGATGTATAATAAAGTTTTAAAAATCTAGGTGTTTTTTGAAAAGGGGAGAAAATTTACTAGTAATTACTACAAACAGAATTTGTTTACGGATATTTTACACTATTTTGATTCAATCCCCCGTTTTATAAGGTGCACACAAATAATTCTCATATTTCGCCAATCTTTCAACAATGACACTAACATTTTTCAACGAACAAATTAAGTTTTATATGATTTTGACGTTTATTTTATCAATGTGTCAATTTTCCGTATTCTGCGCAGAAATACCTACCTGTATATGATCACAAATCAATATCATAAATCACCGTACTCTCTTTACCAAACATCTATTTTGGCATAACCTACTTAAATAATTGAGACGAATTCTCTCCCTTCAGTTTCATCCGATTAATCAAAAAAAAAATAATAACCTGGAAGTTTAATATATAAATCTGATACCGTTAGAAACGCAATTTAATGTATGTTTTATATGGGTCGATATGTAGAGAGAACTTTAAATGCTTTAAAGTTAGTACAAGAAATTGGGTGAGATTTCAAGCAGAATTGTTCAAAATGCGAAAGAAAGCGTGAACATGTGCTTACTCGTAGATATTTTGATGCTCTTTCATATAAAATAAGATCTGACCAAAACTGCGGCCGCCATCTTCATTTCAAAATGGCAGCCATAAAAAAACAAAATTCGCAATATAGGTTAATTGCATTATTGTACAGCAGATTAGTTGAGATTTCAACCAGAATTGATCAAAATATGAAAGATGTGTGAAAACTCGCATACTAGATTTGGTAGGTAGATTTGTTAATGTTCTTTTATATAACAGCAGGACGCACGCGATCTAATTGTTTTTGGCATCCATGGATAGTGGAATGAGGACAGTATACCCCCGTGGATCAAATAAAGGGTTCAGTTCAATAGTTCCGGTAAGTTACCGACAAAACTTGACACCTGAAGAAGGCCGGAGGGTACATCGGCCGAAACGTTGTGGAAATGACAACCAAGATGAGGATCTCAGTCCGAACAATAGTATCAGTAATCCATTTTGAAATAAAGATGGCGGCCGCAGTTTTTTCATTTTTAATTAAATGCCGTGGGCTTCACCATATGAAAGTAATTAAAACTTAAAGAACGCCAACTCAACACCTCAAGTAAATTAGGGAAAATCAGAGAGGAAGACTAAATATAATCTTCACAATATCCTTTATTGGAAGAGCGTCTCAAAAATGTTTCCATGAAAAAGGTTCATTACTATCGCCATCAGTTGAAAGGGTACCATTGTGTTAGACGGCCCGAAAGATTCTGGACATACTTAGTTATTGAACAGACAATGATGCGATCTTTGAAAAGCAGAGGTGGACTCACTCGAAGGAGTGGATTGACAGAATCTGTGAGACTACTGTGTGTCAACCCTGCATGAGTGCTCTGCTGTTCGCCAAGAAAGGTCGTCAATTACAGGAGCAGTTCAGGCAGTAGTAAAAAACATGTGGTTCTGAGTACAAGTAGAATTCAACGAGACGCTTAAAATTTCACTCACCTTCACCTTTCTGCTTGGTTAGAGAAGTTCAATCCCTTTGAAACTACTGACAATAGACGTCGGTCTCTTGCGAGTGGGCTTGCTGCTCAGGATGGAGATGGAATAAATTCCGAGAAGCAAACAAGTGAAATCATTGCAGTACCAGGGAATAAAACAATGAGTCTGTTCCTATCGACCCATCAGTGTTATTTTCTCGTCTGATTGTGTTAATAGAATGTAAAGAACAGATGGAAAAATATTTCAGCTATGAATGACACCTGTTCCTACATGTCTCTTCAAGGACAGCTACATGAGGAATCCAGACATGTCATCATTAGCAAAATCATTATTAGAAAAAATGATGGCACCGAAAGAAGATAAAAACAAGGCATTATTTGTAAGTGTGGACCCTGATCGAGAATGTTCTAATGATTCCTCTACTGTGTGTATTCAGAATCATCTTATGTGCTTGGCGGAGGTGCATTGCTGCATCGAGTTATTTGGATGGAGGAACGTACATGGACATAATACAACAGCACCGTTATTATGTTCAAAGAATATATGGTATATTCTCAACTGTCTTTCATGGTTATGAAGTACAAAAGATCATGAACACTCACGAATATCAAAAGCTATCAGCATGCGAAGCAGTTGTTCCTGACAAACGACAAAACAAGCAGCAACTGATCAGTTTGCTCTCCAAATCTTTTGCAGAAGATGGACATGAAGTTCATCAATGCAAATGTGATGCAGATACTGCAATTGTAGACGTTGCTCTGGAATATGATTGTAACAAGAAACCAGTTACAGTTGATGCCGAAGACTTCTGAAACACAAAAATGGGGCATGTGTTAATGCGCTCTGAACCAAAGAAAGGACAAAAACTGAGGGAATTCAACATCAGACAGATGGCAGAATGACTGGATAGAAAAATTGTCAAGAATATTCTGTTCATTCACGCTTGGGGTAGTTGAGGCACCACATCAGCAATCTTTAACCATGGGAATAGCAAGATCATGAAATTGACTCTGGGGAAGCTGGAATTAAGCTCTTTACTATAATGTATGGTAAGTACCTTGCAGATATACCTGATTAAAGGTTTCGGACTTATATTATAGGTGGTAAGAGGTACGAAGATCTGACGTATCTTCGAAAAGTCTGATGCATTGAAATGATCGTAAAGTCAGCAACAGGGAGTACAACAGAGGATTCAGCTTGGCAACACAGATTGCGTGTTTATTTGCCGATAATGTTCTGGGAAACCCTGATGAACACTTCAATCGAACTAACTGAATGGGGATGGCGCCGAGACGGTAGCTGTTTGGAGCCTGTTATGTCCACTCAGGTATATAGTTACAAAATAATGTTCATTAGGTCTCAAAATTAGAAGGCGCTGGAGTTGGAATAGTCAGGGATTGGAAAGATTACCGAAAGTCGGGTTTTGAATAATAGGGAGGTTGGGAAATGTTTTGATTTTTCTCATGCGGAAGAAGAAGTGAAATTTGAAAATGGATGGTTCAAGTAAAATTATCTTTTCCTCTCAAAAAATGAATGAAAAGAGGTTCATGGGTGCTAAATTTTCAAAACATTAATTGCTGAGTTAGGGTTATATTTGAGATATAAGTAGACATATAGTTTTTACCTTGAAACACTTGCAATCATTTATTTTTAGGTAATTTCAACAGTGAGGTTAGTTTTTTTTCAATAGCCCGTATAATGGTAACAATCTAGTCCTTTGACTCAAACAAATTTAAAGCTCATCTGCCTTTTCAGAATAACTACTCTGTCAGGTTTTCAAAATGTTTTCTTTTACGCTATTCTCCAATCCATGAGATTCTTTAAAACCTGTACATTTATAAATTGCCCTCGCAATTTAGGCATCACGATAGATGATATCAGTAACAATTCCAACTGAGTAACTGCAGCAATGATTCATTTAAGTTTTAAAAATATGCATGCTTCAATAAAATTATGCCTTTTGTAATTTATTTATTTATTCATCTCCAACTATACACAATATTTATACATCAACTTTTAAACAAATACAAAATCAATTAAAAAAACATATTCAAACAACATCTACAATTTAGCACAATTCACAGATCAAACTCTTTTGAAAATCTTATCTGACAGATTCCAAAAATCTCTTTGTAATCTCATGTTTTTTTCCATAATTTAAAAAAATTATCTAATTTATTTTAAAAACTGTGTACATTATTGTTATCTTTAATAAAACAAAAACTTTGAAGACTTTTAAAAAGCAATTAAACTATATGATGAAGGTAAAACATCAATAGTAATGAAATGATAAGTCATTTTTTCGTGTCCGACGCCGAAGATTTCTAAAAAGAAATAATTCAAGGGCAATAATCTTTTTATCTTAATCGTTGGACCCCGGTCAGTATCAGTACCAATTACATTAATTATTTTGAAAGTCTCAATTAACCCCCCCCCCATTCTTATCTCTAGCAAAGTTGTTAAACCCAAGGACCAATCTTTCTTTATAACTAAGATCTTGTATTCCCTTAATTAGTTTGGTTACTTTTCGTTGTACGTTTAAGATTAAATTCCAGTTCCCATGTAATGTAAATAATCCAAAATTAAGTATTTTCTATGATTCAATTATATTTTGCCTCCAGCACCGGATGAAATATTGAGTGTGGTTTCGAATTTTGGTTTTTATGGTGAGTATTTTGAAGTTTTTGTCACATCGTGTCTATCCTACTTTTATATGAAAGTGCATGAAAAGATTTACCAGTATGCGTGTTTTCACACGTTCGTTTCATATTTTGAACCAGAATGGTTAAAATGTCAATTAATCTATATTGCAACTTTTGTTTTTATTTAATGGCGGCCATTTTGAAATGAAGATGGCGACCGCAGTTTTGATCAGATCGTGTGTATCGTGGTTTTTATATGAAAGAGCATCAAAATATCTACCAGTATGCGAGTTCAAATGTTTTCTCATTTTGAACAATTCTGCTGGAAATCTCACCTAATTTCCTGTACTAACTTTAAAACTTTTTAAACAACAAGTGCTCTCTCGACCCATAAAAAATGTTCCCCAAAGTGGATTGCCGTGGGCTTTTAGTATGGTAATCTACATAACATTGCGATTCTAACGGTATCAGATTTATATATTAAACTTCCAAATTATTTTTATTTATTTTTTTGACTGGATTAATTGGATGAAACCGAAGGGAGAGAATTCGTCTTAATTTCTTATCACAGGGCCATTTCTTCAGGAATAGCTAATGAAGTATTTTATCTGAAGTAACCAGCACTAAATTATAGTCATCTGAACTTACACGGAACACACACACACACACACACACACACACACACACACACACACACGCTAAGATACAAAGTCTGTTCGGAAAGTATCCAGCCATTCAATATTGAAAAGTCCATGAACATGAGCGGCCTCTGATATGTGCGTTTGGTTTACAAACATTGATACATTCCCACAGATCAGGAATCAAAATGACTTGATGGTCTACCGTAGCAAAAATCGCCAATGCTTGAAATTACCGAAAATGTACGATGGTCTTCTGCCGAAAAATGGCCGAAAAATGGCCGAAAATTTTAATAATATAAATAGAATTCTGACATTAAAAAGCACAATCTTCTATAACTAGTTTAACTATTTTTTTCAGTTTTTTTACTAGTAAAGTGTACTAATAATAGAACAGATACACATTTATGTTAATAGTTTAATTGTACAGAAGAAGCCTTTTATTCACAGATAACGTTATCAAACGGATTATTGTTATTAAAATCAGTCGGTCTCAAACACTTTATTTTAAATGAATTAAAAAAGAATTTCATATCAATTTTTATAATGTTAAGTTCAGTTTAGCATATAAGTTACATGTAAATATAAGCACCCTCTAAAACCCTTAAACATGTTTTTTTTGGGAAAAAACAAATTGTCCAAGTTCCTCCCCAAGGTCCATTAAGTATGCATACCAAATTTGGTTGAGCTGTGCCAATGTTTAAGCAATGTTTAAGGCCAAACAGAGCCAGTTGTTTTATATAAATAGAATAATATAATGTATATATGTATATTGAACTGAAGTAAGCATAGGCGTATGGGAACTCTTTGATTTGGGGAGGGGGGTGCAGGAATAGTTGCCAGGATACCAGCGATTTTGTTGAAGAAGATCATTCTTGTAAAGAGTTTCAACAACACCAGCTGCAGCTGCCTGTGAACCCGATGCGTAGATTGCCCTTTCCGCCTTTAGAAGATCTAGATCAACACCATAATGTGATGTAATAAGTTGATAATGCTCATCTGACGTACAGCATCGATCATGGGTTTAAGACATGAGGAATTCAAAATTCATTAATTTATAGGTATT
>VCCN01004959.1:113647-124308 GCA_006491835.1 Architeuthis dux
TTTTTTTTTTTTTTGATAGTTTGTGCGTGTTTATGCGTGTATTTAATTTGCAATGACTCTGATGCGTACAGGCGACCATTGGTAAAACACCGTTTCTTTTACAGTTGTTTTTATAATCAAATCGGTGGCTCCCAAACGTTTCAGCTCCAAAGAATTCCAGCATTCATTTTTTCTCATCGAATCTTTAAATATTTCATAAAACGTAACAATATAATTATATTTAGTTGAGAGGACGTACCGTGATGGCTAGTAAGCTTGTTTTGCAAAACAATTCGCTATTGTAGTGAATTTGATACTCACTGCGTGCTTGTGTGAGATAAAGCCAAGCGTTGTTCGTAGCTATAAAAAAAATCTGAGTCCGTAAAATCTAGTAAAAACGTTACCTTTTCTATTTTACGCACTAAACTACTAAAGTTTAAAACATAAAGCGGGTCGGACTAAACGGTGTTTCCACATGGCTAGGGATGTGGGTTCAAATCTCACCTGAGGTTTATTCTTTATTTTCCGATCAACGTTATTTGCTCACTGCCAAGAGGGTAATCGGTCTGAGCAAAAGTTGCGATAAAAAGCAATAAAATTAAGATGAAGGAAAAAAGTAGTCATAACAATTTTAAAATAATAATGATTTCTAATATTTCATCTAATAAAAATAAAAAACGGAAAAATATATGAACAACTTATTTGCCAATGATATGCTTTGAGGGACTCAACAGTTTCAATTTTTTCCGGTGCCAGCAGTTAATGTTGAAAACTAAGCAAAAGCGATTTATCAATGTCGAATATGAATTAGCCATTGAGATTGGCGTAGCTTAGTCTTTATAAAGCATTACCTTATAATTCCATTATTTCTTAAATGCATTTGATACTGTGAGTATCACTAAAACAGTGGCACAAATTCGTTTTCGTGTGTTTGTTTGTTTATAAGGAATATGTGACCCTTACATCTTTGCTTACATTTGCTTATTGGGAGCCACTGAATCGAAACACGTCTTCTTCATCTCAAATGCTGGTCCTTCTACACGACTGAAATGTTCAGTTCTTTCAATTTCCACAGGCCTCGCAATGACGAAGCAGTCACTTCTGTCTACAGACCCCGGGGAGGGGAGAACCCAGCCTATTCGGTGACCAACGACGACGCCAACGAATGGTTCGGCACTCGCCGGCCTCGTATCCTCAACTCTCTCGCCCGACCTAGCGATTGCGTCTACCTCCCAGATTCATGCAACCAGGGAAGACAACACTGGAACTCGCCGGTATCGCCCAGATCCAGTACACCGGAAAATGACCAACAGCAAATGACCCTACCTCCACTAGACGTTCCGGAAACGGGCCAGACTTACCAGTCAGGGCCGCCGCCACCGTCACCACCTCCGCCGCTTCCACAGCAACCCCGTCAACATCGGTTACGGGACCAGATCGCCAATGGTCCGTCGGACGACAACCGACCGACATACATCATGGAGAACGGCGAGTTTGTATTGGACCCTTACTTCTTGGCTTCTGCACCTCCCCCGTATACGCCGTATGTAGAGGAGCATCCAGTTAATATTACCTCAATTGAGAGATCTTTGACGCTGCCTGTTCGAAATGGGCCTTCTCCCAGGTAAGAATTACATATGTAAATATAGAACAACACCAATATTCTGACAATCCAAGGCCCCCACACATATACGTGTAACACCGATATTCCGGCAACTGGTAGTTTGGCACCTTCTTTAGTTCGGACAATATAATGAAATTGCACTTGAAATTCCCCTAGCCTAATTTTCTAATTTCGTCGAAGCTTTTGTGAGATTTTAGCTTACTTTGCAACAGCCTCTGAAAGAGATGCAAGTGCCAATGGGGTTGTCAAGTATAAACATCAATCCAAGAGATAGTTGAACTGTAGATAAACTGGAAATAAACGTAATTTGCATGACATACAATAAAATTGGAAGTGTTAGTGATATGAAAATGAAAAGGAACAAATTATTGAAATGTTATGTAAACACTACGAGGGTGGATCAATAAGTCAGTAGCCTGACATGTTCACTGTATGTCCAATCTATGTGATTAATATTCACCGTGAATTGACAAGGAAGGAGATTATGTTGAAAAATAAATATTTGTTGTGAAAATTAAATACTTTTTCATCATTAGGCGGCAGAATTGTTGATGTACCTACGTAATCCTAAGAAGAAAGTGTGCCTTAGAAAAACTATGAAAAATGTTAAACATATTGAGTGTGATAATGGAATGTTGAATCAAAGACGTCCTACTGGATTCAAATCTACCGTTATAGGTTGATCCGACAAAATCCAAGTAGGTCGAAAGAGAGATCGGATTTACTACTTGTGCTGGAAAATCGATGTGTACTATTTTATATACGTCATCTAACTATAATTGGAGAAATCTCTGCGGGTATGTATGCACCGAGATAACTCGACAACATGCCATTTTACAGAGTTGATATTTGCCATTAGTCAGCACAGCGGGCATTGCAGTGTCGAGTTTGAAGTTGTTTGGATTAGCAGTTCTCGAGAAA
Source organism: Architeuthis dux (assembly GCA_006491835.1). Classification (NCBI taxonomy): domain Eukaryota; kingdom Metazoa; phylum Mollusca; class Cephalopoda; order Oegopsida; family Architeuthidae; genus Architeuthis; species Architeuthis dux. Next base: position 116,172 of record VCCN01004959.1, read on the forward strand.
TTTAATAAAAAATAAATAAAACATCACGGATTATAGATCTTTTATCAAAAATCACAGATCTAAATTTATATATAAAATATCTAAATTGGCAATAGATCTAAATCTTTTAAAAATATTGTCTATTTTCGTGACTTCTTCCTGTGGGGTGGGCAAAGGAGGTGATGTACCGCACCAAACCACAAACTCTGGATCAACTGGAGGAACGCATTCGACATTTTATGGCCAACATACCGCCGGACTTCCTTGCAAAGGTCTATCGAGCCCATACCGAAACACTTACAGAAAGTGGTGCCTACATTGAACTTTAACACAGCAGGCAGATTCTACCATTGTATGGTCCAACGTAAAGCTAGTTTGACTACAATCGACCAATAAATAATAAAGTTATCACCAATATCTAACAGGGAGTTTCTTTTATGACATTCACATAAAAAATCGAGCCTATATGGGGACATTTAGAATTAGAGCGATAACTCACTGTAACCCACTGCAGCTAATTCATTCATGTGCTTGTAAAATACACAGCTGTATAAATATTCAATTCGAGCATTTGTATGTGTGCATTGGCTTAGTCTTTACACCATAATCCCAATGCAGTCATTCCATTCGCATACTTGTAAAATTTGCGATACAGAAGGGCACACTTACACTATGCACTTTCATCTTTGCTTCAGTCGTTTGAACAACCATATGGAAGCTGAGATCTCTGACTTTCTTTTCTTTATGAATTTTTTATGTACAGTTCAAACTTTTAAGACTTTTTTTTTACTAATCCGTTATTTTATTTCCATTTCAGAGTAGACTATGATTACTTCTGAGTAAACAGTGAGGTGTGGTCCTCCCCTTTTTTCATGCATCGACTCTTCCAATACACAAGTGCCTTCCTGTCACGTTCCGTCCCGCAGGAGGTTTGTAAGAATAACATTTAACCTAGTCTTCACTGATGCAAGTAATTCTCTTTATCCAACGACTGAAATTTGGTACTTCCCTTGATTGAAAAGCTCTGGAATAAACCAATATCGGTCACAATAGGAGTGTGAAAATATTTTCATATTGATCAGATGAGAAAAATGGGTCTGCAAGTTTCAGCATCTTTTTTCCTGACATTCACTTTGATCAGTCAACTAACCAGTTTTATGTTTTTTCACTCAAACAATGTCAAAAATGTAAAATCATTATATAGAATATGAAGTACAAAACAAAGGAACCATTTTCGTTTAAATGCAAGTAATAACAACAATATTACATCTACGTCTGTTACTACAACGTATTTTTAGTCTCAAGTCATGTCAATTATTTACTCAATAACCATCTTTCTTTAATAATCCTTATTTTCAAGATTATTACTTATTTTCTTTCGTTTATAATTTTTTCAGCTCGAAAAAGTTCATCATTTATTCTGATCAAAATGTATTTAAGTTAAGTCTTTTTAACTCACGACGAGTCTTATCTATGCCTAGATGACCTACTTTCTCATGACACTGGCCCATTACTCCATCTCGTAGAGTCCTCGGCACATACAGTCTGAGTTTTAAGTCTTCATCCCTATTAGTGGGATAATACAGCAGTCCACCTAGGATAAGGTACTTACTTGCACTAGCCACCGAGACCTTACCCTTCTCGAGAGCCTCCATCAGCCTGCATCCCCATACCATTACATTTCCCCGCCGTGCTTAAAGGTGCCACGCATGCATTTGAGATCAAAACTCTTCCCTGGCCTCCTATGAACATACCTGACACCATCCGATGCAACCATGTAGAATGTTTACTCGTCGGACCACAGAACACGGCTCAAATCATCCACAGTCTAACACTTATGTTCTTTGGCAAAGAAATGACGCTTTTTTGCGGTTGAAAGAACTGATAAATGGCTTCTTTACCGCTATACAACCTCCTAACTCAGTTTCTTGTCACCGTCGCCTTGCTGTACGAGATGAAATAGGAGATTCCTCACCATTGCATATCTCATTCAGGACTTTGGAAGCTGTTTTGAAGCGGTAACACATTGAGATAATGTTCATCCTTCGGTCAAAACGCTCGCTAGTCTTCCTTGGCTGGCCACAACGCTTTACATTCTGCACAGTGATATCCGAAGACGATTGGCCAGATTCAGCCATTTTGACAATATCCTCCTTTGTTGTAGTGAGCAGCTCCTTCCTCTTGAGCATTTTCACCAAAACAACAAAGTAACGTCTAATAGTATAGCCAACACCTGCTAAACATCTGTAGCAGTTACAGGCTTGGAAGTATGAGTGCGAACTTTGACAGCTTGATCGACACTCAGCCTGTTTGATTTGCGACATGACAAATGCAACAAATGAAACGCAGAGCGCGTACGCCAGTTTTACATTACACTCACAACAAGACAACGCGCAAACAAAATCTTTCATATGTTCGAATAAATGGCGGGCTGGGCTGGACATCACTTTTGGCCACTACTGTACGTGTAAAGTTGGTCCGAGGCGCAGAGGAAGAAAAAAATGAAAATACATAACTGAAGAAGAGTTTGCGATTGCTTCATGCAGTTCTTGGGCAAGTCATTACCTCTTTTTCATCGTGAACTATAATTATATGATTGAATATTTGCATACAGACACGCGCGAGCGCGCACGCGCACACACACGCACACACAAACACGCACACACAATCTAATCTTTAAGCATTTTATTTTCCATATTAACATATACCCGTAAAAAATGACGGAGTTATTTATGTATGGATCAGCACTAAGGAGCATAAAGCCATTTTATTAGGCAATTTATCCTTAATAAATCAATTTATTAATAAATATTATTAAACACAATAATTGACCCTTTAGAAACACAAAAAACATAACCCTAAAAAGTCCACTATTCTTAATATTCTCATATCTTAATAATCTCACTCCTTCAATAAATCATTATTACTTTAACTCACTCACTAACAGAAATACCCTTTCTTTATTTATTTCAATAAATTTAAAATAGATACATTACTGTATCTTTCTTAAAAGTTAGCGTTCTCTTGCTTCATAAGTCTGTTGTCATGATAACAGCCGATCACATTTCAAACAACTTCAAAATACTTAGCATTTACAAATCACGTGTTATGATGACGTGAAACATTATTACGTATGACAACAGGCGATTACATTTCAAACTCCTTAGAATTCCCTTCACTGCTGTACAATGCATGTCATGTGGAGCAGTCCATTATGAATTTGATGTCAGGTGGCGGACACGACAGGAATCAACAATCAAACATACAACCAACCATACAAATAAACATACTAATTTGCATATATGCCTTTTATATGTATAGATCACCAAATGCAAAGCGTCAAAAGGTAGTGAACATGAAAATGGTCAAGAAGTAAATTAATTGGATAGAATTTTTGATGATTTATTTATCAATCTAAATCTAAACAATATACTATCTTTGAAAATATATTACGGGTCAGTGATTTTCTATGAAATAACCTCTTAGTAGATATTATATTATTAGAGCTTTAAACCACAGAAAATGACCTTCAACTAAAACAACTAAAATAGTATCTGATTAATTTTCCTAAGTTGCAAAGTTCTGTCGCCGCTTTCAAAAAACATAACTCGCGCTACAAAAAATGGCCGACAATTTCACTTCAGCTGTACGCTACGCAATTTCTAAACCTGAAATAGACTTGGAAGATAAACAAATGGAAAATGCCTTTTAACCTCAGAATCTCAGTGGATTTTTTCAACCAAATTCACAATCATATCCCTTTTTTTTCTTTTATAAGTCAAAAGTAAATATGCTAAAACTAAAAACACATTCTTACACGACCACATACATAACCATACATTTATGCAAATACATTCTAAAGACATATTTGATACATCAATTTCTCATCATCTACATCTCATTTAAGGATACAACCAAAATTTGAGTTGTCACATCATCTGATAGTAGAAACCATAAGTTTCATTTTAAAGTTCTCAACAGTCGACTTAAATTTTTTAACTGATGTATCTACAGATACTTTGTAGTTAGGGCTGTGGGCTTACGTTCACGAGCATCTGAATACTCGTATTGTAGTCTGGTAAGGTAAATTATTGGTGCCAAAATGGCACATTAATCTTCTATTTTGAGTTCCTGCTGGAAGCAATCTTGAATCTGAAGCTGACAATTTCTTCGTTTCGAATCCCCAAAACTAATAGCAAAAATATTTTTGATGTACGAACAAGACGTTCGCACATAAAATATTTTTTCAGTGAGGACTTTAATTTCAGACAGAGGCTTCCCGAAACCAAAAAATATGAAAATACACAGTCTATAGATTGTATAGCTGAACTAAAAAAAACAACAAAAGTTTACACTAGTCTAATTGTATCTAAAAATAAAGTCTCCGTACAAAAATAAAATCTACTTCAACTTTTCCCTTTAAGAGTGAAATCCAATGTCATTATCCCAAAACTGCAGAGCAACATACAAAAAATACAAGTCAAAACTTACCATAATTGCATCTCTTGCGCAAACAAACAAATATATTCAATTTATATTCTTTCAATTTGCCAATCTTGAATTGAATTTTGTTTTATATTCCTTAACATTGGAATTAGATCATTTACCGACTGATTACGTTGATCAAACCAAAACCCTAACCCTCTAGATAATTAGGTTTGATATAAGAAAAGTATTGTATCTGAATAAAGTTGAAAAGCACACTGATCAAAATTCTTGAATTACATTTCCACAAATTGTATATCAATCGAGATCATCAACATGACAAATATGTTTATGTGTTCAATGAGAACAATTCAAATGCTTGATTGTACACACCTGCTTCAGAAAGTCTGGAACAGTGTTGCCAACTTAAATGGGTTTTTCTTTGGGGGGGGGGGTTCAATTTTTCGAATCTGGAAATTACTCCCAAATTAATTCAACATCTAAATCGGCAACACTTGGACTCCTAAATTCGAAAAATGAAAATTAAAGAACATCTAAATTGGCAACACTTATCTGGAACCCAAATGCTCAAATTTATTTGAATGAAAAGTGTAAAAGTCCATTAAAATATTTACTAAGAATTGGCGAAGACCCATAAATCTCTTGCGATCAGATTTTGAAATACTGGCAATGCTGAAAGTTACTTAACTTCAGCTAGGATTATGCAATAAATACATTTATACTAAAATATATATTTGTATAATTTATCCAAGCTGTTTTTGACGGGTACTATGCTAGTATACATGTATATCCATACACACTTATATTTTCATATATACATATTTATATCCACACACACACACACACACACACACACACACACACACACACACACACACAATAATATCACAATATCCTATGCGTGTTTGCTTTTTGGTTATGTGATTCATGGTTATTAGCCAGGTTACATTTGAAATTAAGTATATTTCTCATTTATGCATACAGCTAAAATGGTGTTAAAAGACAATGTGGAAAGCAAAATCCGTGGTTAAAAATTAAATTGTTTATTACATCAACACGTTTCATCATGTTAGCGACTTTTTCAGAATGCAAAGGAAATACAAGCGAGTGACATTTTTATAGGATCGTTCAGCTATTAAGATGTTATCAATTTGGAAATGTCATTAATCTAAATTACCCAAAAATGGTTATATGGATGTCCAATACAATCCCTATTCGCATCCTAATCTCAATTTCTGTGGTGAGGGTATTGATAACATCTTAATAGCTGAACGATCCTATAAAATGTCCCTCGCTTGTATTCCCTTTGCATTCTGAAGAAGTCGTTAACACGACGAAACATGTTAATGTAATAAATCATTTTTAACAACGAATTTTGCTTTTCCACGTTTTCTTTTTAACACCATCCTGTCGAATAAATTAAATCATATCCAAACACTGATCATATATGTTAGTTGTATAAATCAATAATACCAGACTTTCTGACAAAGGTGTATATTTTGTTTGACAATTGTCGAAAATTGTGATTTCAAAACATAATTATGATTAGATAGTTTATTTGGATTAATATCTCCTCATCTTTAGCTACAATGTCTCGTCAGGTCAGTTTCAAATATGTTACAGCCAAACTGCATTGTACACAACGGTTCTCGTACTTCTCCTAGCCCCCCCCCCCCGAAACCTCTGACTGGCCTGGCTGCGAGCGACAAGAAAGGAATAAACAAAGTCTTAAACATCGACTTTTTTGCTTATTTATTTCAAATAAATATTTAAGACTTAAAGTCTTAAATATTTTAAATCTAAGATTATTAACCGAATTCAACATTCACCAAAAGCAAGCAACAGAACTGACAGAAACGTTATGATAAAAGCAACAAAACTGAGGATATTAGTCCAAATGAACTATTACGCATGTCTTTTACTTTTCTAACAATAATGTCAGAGTTTATGAAATTCTGTCAAATGCTACGCGTTGCCTTTGCATATGTATTTAATATTTCACCCATAGCCTTTTTATGAAGCATTCAATGTTTCCTTGTGTGTCAACATTTTTATTACTATTATTTTCTTGCTTTGAATGATTCCCTTTCAAAACAGAGACAACTGCTCTCAACATTTTATTGTTCATACATCATTAAATTTAACTGAAGATTCGAATATCAAAACTACCTTATCGTTTCGTTGTAATTTTGTAATCATCATATACTTCCCAATCATGTAAAATAATTAATTTTTATATACGTATATGTCTCTCTCTATTATCATATGTGTATGTGTATTTTGTAGTCATAATAATCTTAAATACTATGTTCAAAGTCTTGGTTCTACTGTGCCAAAAAACAATTCCTGATTTTGTAATCATCATATACCTCCCAATCGTGTAAAATAATTATTTTTTATATATGTGTATTTTGTAGACATAATAACCTTAAACGCTATGTTCAATCTGTCTTGGTTATACTGTGCCAAGTACAATTCCTCATTGAGAAAAGGTTGTGATTCCATTTTTGTGAAAAAAACCCATCGATTACTGTTGTCTTTTCTCTTTCAATATTGGTTCTCCTGATTTCAAAAAACTAATCAAATTTGAATATGAATAATGTTCAATTATCGATTTCTTGTAACCGTCTATAAATATTCAGTGTTAAGTATTATTTTTAAACAAACTTTTACCTTCAAATTCCTCTTACACTGACTAAAACTTAACTTATCTAGTGATGCTAAGAATGAAGCAGCTTTGTCTGTTCACCAACTAAATAAAACTGCATACCCTATTCCTCGTTCACTACCACTATTTACAAAGCTGCATACCGATTCCTCGCGAGCACCAAACAAAAAAAGCTGCACACCCGATTTCTCGCTCACTACTACTATTTACAAAGTTGCATACCGATTCCTCGCGAGCACCAAACACAAAATGCTGAACACCTAATTGCTAGCTCACTACCACTATTTACAAAGTATACCGATTCCTCGCTAGATCGTAAGTAATTCAAGTAGACATACAGCTTTCACCGTCCACCGATGGACTCTGGTTAGATCTATTGAATTAATTGAATTTATTTATCAGGTTTTTTTCATTTCAGCGCGAACATAGAAATCGACGGTGTTTGCGATCCGTACTTTAAAATTCTATACGTAACTTTTGGTGGTGAGCTTATTTGTTGATGCTAAGCACTTGGAATATGTTTATATAGCTATGTTTTTTCTTTGATACGTGTTTAGTGTTAGTTTTGATTCGCCGATTCGCCCACATCTTTAAGTAGCAATAATGTGTACGTGTGAGATGAATCTGCTGCCCAGTTCTTTTTTTGTTAAAGAGATAGTAAAAATATGTTTGTGTGCATGTTTACTTGTGTATAACGATTAATAAATATGAGACTATTGATATCAGAATGAATATTGCTATATATATGTATGTATTAATAGCTAGTCTGTTATGTACGTTTTAGTCCAAGTGTTCATCCATACTCGCTCGAGTCGCATTGTCCATTTGAGTATACCAGCAAGAAATAATGGCAGAAATGTGTAAATAAGCTAAGCATAATCTAGCACAGAGCAAGAATAGAAGAGGATCAAACTTATTATCAATGGCTTGCGATACTAACCTGAGTGTGAGTATAAAATGAATCATTTTATACAATTTATGTGCACTGGCTTTTATTAATAATACAAAATGTGGACGTATCTATCTAGGTAATTGTACATATAT
>VCCN01004959.1:124444-140496 GCA_006491835.1 Architeuthis dux
CTACTTTCTACAGACACCACATTATCACCAGCACATTCTATCGCAGCATATCCACACACACCTACCATAACCAACACACACACTTTCCACTATACACACACACATACACGCATATCAAACAGACCATAAACAAAACTTCCACCATATTCCCATATTCCAACCAATCCACCTTAACTAGAGGCCAACAAAAGTCCAAGTCCACAAGTAATACAAATCTTAGCCAACTAACACACACACGCACGCACGAACACACAGACAGACACTCACACAAGACAAATAGGCTCACCATCAAACAGATACCATACACACTACACTCAGCTCAAATAGTACGCCTCGGTGAATGCAGACACATCTTTTCTCCAACATTCCTGTATTTACAGTCGAAACATGTTAAGGTATTAAATAATTTCTTGCAAATTATTCTGAGTCTCGATATTGTCTTTTCCTAGCATCATATATAAATTCGAAATTATGTAACATTTATCCATTACATCGTATCGTATTAAATTGTATTCAACATATTTCATTAAGTGTAATGGTTTGATATGTACTGGTTTGATAGTGTAAATGCCTGTTTACATATTGCGCGTATTATATACTTTCGTGTTAAACAACTTCTCATTTAAAGTTAAGTGTGATTTTAAATACTTCATTCTGTTGTTTCACGTTCAAGTTGTGTTGCTTTACTGCTCCATACAAGTTCTATGAGAGGAGTCATTGTTCTGATGTTGTCCGCCGCACAGTTGCGGTGTCATATGACGTAACGAACCCAAAAGTCTTGTAAACGGTTATATTGTCACTAGTCATCACAACGAATTGTACACCATACATATATTTTTCCTTTCAGAACACTTTCATAAAATCTGGAATACTCAAGATATTTTTAAGTACACTATGTCTATTGTTGAAATTAGCAATTAACTGTTTTTCTCACAAGAGTCGGACAACACATAATCAACTCAAGTGCAAACTGTATATCCACCATTCTCTCCTTATTTTAGTCAATATCAGGTAAATAAAGGAGGTTTGAACCAACTAACGAGCAACACTGTTTATCTTTTTAAATAAAAAATGTGAAATGTGTATCTTTATCCACCCACAAACTCTAAGAATCCAAACCGAACGTCACCGAACGTTAAATGGAAAGATACTTTTATCTGGTTATATGCAACGAATATCATTCTCAGTTTGTTATAAACTGTCATCGCGGCTCTGGGCTAACATTTTTGTCTTCCATTTGTACATAAATGTCTTTTAAAATACCCAAATCAATGCCATTGTAAAACGTTCAATAGGAACCTTATTATGAAGTAGACGTGCAGCTTTGTCCGTTCACCGACTAAAAAAAGCTGCACACCCGATTCCTCGCTCACTACCACTATTTACAAAGCTGCATACCGATTCCTCCCGAGTACTAAACAAAAAAGCTGAACACCCAATTGCTCGCTCACTACCACTATTTACAAATCTGTATACCGATTACTCGCCAGATCGTAAGTAATTCAAGTAGATATGCAGCTTCTACCTTCCACCGATGGACTCTGGTTAGATTTATTGAATTAATTGAATTAATTGAATTAATTTAACAGGGTTTTCCCCCTTGTTAGCGCGAACACTGACCCCATAGAAATCGGCGGTGTTTTCTGTATTCGAAAAAGGTAGGATGAGTTAGGATTTACAGCAATAATGCAATAATCTCGTGGTTTCTGTATTTGAAAAAGATTGGATGGATTAGCATTTACAGCAATAATGCAATAATTTGTTATTACGCCGAAGACAAACAATTTTTAGTCCTTAAAGACAAACTTTAGCACTTATTATATAGATAAAGATAATTATCTGAATACAAAAAGAAAACATTGAACCCCTATCGAAATAAATGCAGTGAATCTAAAAAGAAATCAATAATAATTTCGACTTAGATTTAGTTATGTAAATTAAACAAAAGCTCAAAATAAACATAGCTGTGTGAGTTTTTCGTACTAACATTCACGTTTAAAACTTTTTGTTAATATTCGATAATTTCAATCTAAATTCAAAGTGCTTATTTCAACTATTCACTGCTTTAAAATAATGCGGTTTGAAATAATCCGAGATATTCGCTAATAAATGTGCATCTTAAAACTGTTAAGAAATTACTGCAAGAAATGTACTGCCTTAGATTGAAAGAAGAAGAAAATTCCACTGTAGATTTAAATCTACAGTGGAATTTGTGTGAATAATAAATACCTCTTGGACTACACAATTTTAACTTGAGCACCCTTACTATTGTAAGTCTAGATAATTTGAACACTCACAACCGGAATTCGAACTAAGTTCACTAATTCCGTGTTGCTAACCATTACAATTCGCAATCACGTGACTCTTGATACCGGATTAAAATTAAAAGAAAAAAAATAGCAATAAAACTGATGACATTGCAAATTATAAAAAGTAGGAATAAATCTGATTAAAAATGACACGTACATTTATCTATAGTGTGGGACAAAAGTAACGCTCGATTTGTCCCAAAATTAAGGTCAGTTCTATCTAAGGGAAGCATTGCTTTTAAAGGTAATTTAATAGTAATTTAATAGTTGCTTCCCTTGGAACTGGCGTTACTTTTGTCCCACCTTGTATATATGAATATATCAGATTCTAATAAACATTTTTTATATCAGATTCTAATAAACATTTTTGCTTAAACATACAAGGACTTGAGTGATGGTGTATTGCAGCATTCACCCATTTACGTGCCTTTCATCGTGATCTTAATTCCAATTCAGGTACTTCAATAATTATTAACTAAAACAATATTTTGTAGGTATGATTTTAATCTTAATACACTGAAACGTTCTTGAAAATAATTTATTTTCTTACTTAACAGTTTGCTTATCATGTCCTCAGGATTTCAAATCGTACTTTTTTTCATTTGTGTTATGGTGGGGTGTATTATCTCTCCTGGTCACCTTTCCGAATACCCATTGCTATTGATTTTTACTATTATTTAAATAAGCAGGGTTCATCAATGATGAGCCCAATTTATTGTATCACATTTCAGGTAGCTAGTCATTAGATTACGAACTTAAATGTCTCCGTTGCTCATCAGCAAATCTTTGTACACATTGCTTTTTTTTGTACACTTGTTTTTTTTCATCGAGTATATATTTCAATATTGACTGTATTTTGTGCAGTGTGGGTCCAGAAATTTGCAATGTTAGATGTTACACTGATGTCATATGTTATATTACGCACTCAAAGGAATCGAATTTTGGACTTGTCACGAAGAGTACATGCAATTCACTCGTGTTGCACATTAACTGATGCATCTATGAAGCGCTGTATGTACAATGAATTTTCAAAGTTCAGTAATTGTAATGTAAATGAAGCATAATGCACCAGTGATACACAACTTCTAAAGCAAACAGTACCCATAATGCACTTGTAACGCAAAATAGTCATGATGTAATTTATCATGTATCTGTAATAAATCTCACAATGGACTTGTGGCTGACATTTACCCTGATGTTTTGTAACATACCAAATCCAACAACGCATTTGTCACCCACGTCAAATCTTAATGGATTTAGACGAACCAAATTCCACAATGCACATTATTTCTCAAAGTATTTTTCAAACAATGCGCTTGTTAGGCCCTTAATGTTTTTGTAACGAATTAAATCTCACAATGAACTTTTAAAGCATTTAAATACTAAACTTATAAAGCATATACATACTAATGCATAATTCACGCGATACGTATATTAAATACATACACAGCACACAATTATTACAGTGTTTATATTATTATAAATTATTCGAATCACTAGAAACACGTGAACAACCAAAATGCAATTGAGCACTATACCTACAATGCACGGTATATTTGCAATGCACATTCCACGCAAATTATTGCACCAACGCAGCTCATAAAATGCGGAACATTTCACTAAAAATTCGCTTACTATAACTGTTAGTTAAAGCACTAATTTGTAAGAAGTATCTCCTTTGTCGACCTAAATGTTAAATATTAAACCGGTATATCATACATTCAAATAGTTCTTCGGACGATTGAATTGTTGTTTGTGTTGTTAATACGACGTTTCGGCCGTTATACAAATAACAACACATCGTCCGAAGAACTATTTAAATATTAATGACCCTTCTCAAAACTGTAGAAAATATTGGTATATCATAGTATTTAAATGTACGATGATACAACGATTTCAAATTCATCACCATTATCATGCAACGAATTGTTCCAGTGTCCCTGTGACAATGATACTGAACATCTGACTCGAGAATAGATATCTGGCTTTTTTTATTCGCACAATAATCTTATAAAAACGGAATAATTCTTGAATTCCTCAGTTAAAAGCTACATCATTCTTGCAGTTATTGTAATAATTTCTTAAACAGCATAACGATATTAAATATTGTACCCAGTTCATTTTGTTATTCTTCCAATACTATCACTGTCATGTAGAATTCTATTGTTGCTGTTATATCTTGTAAATAAGAAACTACGTTGTCCATATTGCGATATATTTTATTATGTACCGATAATATGCTTTTGGTATTGTATGCATTCTTTTCTTTATAAATATGTATTTTTTTAAATTTCATATGGTGGTCCATTACGGGAGATAGTTTATTATTAGCGTACATAAAATTTAACCAATGAAATTCAAGCTATTCTGACTTGCCATACTGCCTTACCCAAGAGAATGATGTTCTATGATTAAACCATTTTTCTTGGTTTCAGTGATTTATGACACTTTGGAATAGTTGATTGGAGAGATGAGATATACAAGAAAACTTATCATATCCTGATTTTTTTTTAATTGGGATCCAATCATGTAACTACTTTTGTATAATAAATACATATTCTCGTTTCCATTAATCGTTTTAATTTTATTTATAGTTTGCCATTATCAATTTGTATTTATACATAATCTAATCGCATCGATATTTTTTTATTTACTATTATTCCTTTTTCGTGTGATTTTCTGTTCTTTCTTGTTTTTTCTTACTTTTCGAGAAAGACAACCAACTTAATTTGTATTTCATTATTATTTTAATTTTATTTAGCTTTATTGTTATTTTATTTTATATTATTTCATTTATTTGTAAAATATGTCCGAAATCGTTGAATATATAAAATTCAACGATTTCGGACGATTGAACTCCTTCTTGTTGTTTGTGTTGTTAACACGACGTTTCGGTCGACCCATTCGTCGGCTTTCCTCGTGTGTAATATCCAAATGTGATGGGGTAAACAGAGGCAACCATATAACGTAGTATTCGGGTGTTTCTTTATCCTTACCTTGTCGGGTTTAGACTTCAATACCTTGTCCCTGTTGAGTAGCGAAAGCCACATCGGGTTGAACTCCGCACTTGTCTGACTAATACATTCAGTCGACATGTGCTACTCTTTGATTTTCCAACAGCGTTCCCTATCAATAATCCGGACTTCCTCCCAGAAAGGAAAGTGATCGCCTTTCTCCCTCCAGACATGGTCAGCCATTCCAGATTTTTCTATCTCACCCTTGATTATGGCTTTTCTGTGCTCCTGACTTTGAGGGGGCAGCCTGTTTCCCCAGTGTAGATTTTTCCACATTTACAGGGGATAACATAAATACAATTGTTTGTAAGTTTCGAATCGCGGATTGCTTAGTAAGTTTCGAAGTGTGTGTGAGCAGCCGAGAACGACCTTAATGTTATGGCGAAAGCAGATCCTTTGTATTCTTTCTGCTATTCCTCTCAAATAATTTACGCCATCACATTCGGATATTACAACCGAGGAAGATCGAAGAATGGATCGGCCGAAACGCCGTGTTTACAACACAAACAACAAGGATTCAATCGTCCGAAGAACTATTTGAATGTTAAAACTGTCAAAACTATAGAAAATGTTTTTTATATATTCATACTTTAACGTTTTTTTATTCTTTTTTTCATTTTAGTGTATTTTTAGATAAACGGATCGTAATTATTTTCCTTTTCTGGTTTATTTTATTTTATTTTTTTAGTTCATTTCTCTCCCCACCCATAATTGAGCTGATATAATTTTGTTTTATTTTATATCTTTATAATTTTTAAATATCTTTATTTTTCGTGTTTGTCTATTCCCGTATTATTTGATTCTCATTTAGTTTTTAATGCTTTTATTTTATCAATGTATTTATATTTTTCTGGTAGATGTGATTAGACAATGTGGAAAAGAAGGAAACATATTTATTATCATGAAGATAAGCCTTTATGCATTTCGTCGTTGCGAATGACTTCATCAGAAGAAATTTGAACATTGCAGAAAAGTGCATGCCGGGAAGTCGGATAGCATCACTTTCTTCTGATGAAAATTTCGCGACGACGAAATGCATAAAGGCTTATCTTGATGATAATAAATATGTTTGAGACGTAACATATTTTTCTGTATATTATTTTCATTTTATATTCATTCATTTTTTTAAAATGCTGTTCTATTTTATATATTATTCAATCTTTAACAATTCAATTCTATTCTTTCTGTTATAATTATTTGTCATTTATTTTCTCTTTTATTTTTTGTTTTGTTTAGACGATGTCTTTATTTCAATAAGTATTCTTATTCTTTGCCTTGAAAATGTTTTAGAGTCTATTTTATTCAAATTTATGTTACATATTTTGTGTCTACGAAATTTTGGTTTGTACTCTTTAGCTCGATTTTTATTTAAGTTCACCTTATTTTATTGTTATTTGTTATTTTATTGTTTATCTTCAGTCAATCTAGTTTCCATATACTCCAATTTAGTATTAAAACGGTGATAAGTAATGATCACGTCAAAATCAAATCAATTAGGCATAAAAAGTAACAATTTATTTGTTTTATCTTTCACGGAAACTGGAAAGAAATTTCTTCTAACTCCTCTCAATTTTTGACACGTTCACTGAAAGCAATAATAATCAATTTCTATGTTGAAATCGTGATGTGCCAAAAAATGTCATTAGCCTTGAAAATGGGAGATAATTCATTCTGACGCGCCCTTCAAGAGTTTGAAAATAGTTATCTCCCTTAACCCATAACGCCAGCTTTGCCTTAAAACTGCTAGTGCTATCAACATTTTTCTAAATGAATGTATTCTAAGCAAGTGCCTTTAACTAATCTTTATTTTTCTATAAGTAGACACTGCTGATGCTTTTATTATAAAAACAAAATCTTTTCAATAATGTCATGTAACTTTGTGAAGGAAAGAAACGTGTGAAGTGATTTTGAAATTTTTCTGTGATTTTAATTTAGCGATATGATTTGATTAATATATCAGGTTTATGCAGTAAAACATTGAAAAAAGTACAGATTGGTTGATCTAGAATTTAAGTTTTGTGAATATTTTCTTGTGTCTCATTTTGTATGTCTTATTTTTAACATGAAAAGACTTTTTCCAACTTTATTGATTAAAAAAAAATATTTTACTAGTTATTTCATTCTCATTCTCAAAAAGTCAATATATTTGTATTATTAGCTCACCTTAATACAAATATATTGACTTTTTATTATTTTTTTAGTCATAGATTAAGTGAAAGTTTATTAGCTGGTTTTATTGTTTTTAAAAGATCTGTTTATTATTCATTGCATTAATTATAAATTCGTTAACTAATGTCAAAGACTTGTATTTATGTTTTTAATATTGTTCTTTATTTTCTGGTTCGATGTCTTTAATTATGAGTTGTTTAGCTTATTTTATAGTATTTGCTTTTATTAATTTCCCGAGGTTACATCATCCAATTAATTAATACATCATTCAATATTAAATTAGGAAAGTGTCCATTTATTTGTAACGTCTTGTATAAGAATGATGTAAAGAACGCGTTAGTAAAGTTTAGAATGTATGTAGGTACGTATGAATATAAATATCTACAATTTTCTGTCTGTTCACGTCCGAATGAGACAGTTTGTTTTGTCAAACGTTGCCTTATTTTCGTCTATATCCGACGTAGCCTTATGGAACAGAATGCCTTAAAACTGTATATACATTTTCCTTACTTTTGTCAGTAATCTGACGTAGCCTTAGGGGGGTAATCATTACTCTTAGCGTCTTATATTCTTATTATTCATCAACTGTCAAGGGAGGTAATACAAATTATAATAAATTAATTCTCGGTAATTCATTTTATTTGAACAAACAAAATTCAAACAAATTTGAAATAATTTATTAGAATGAACAAAAATTTTTAAATTATTGGAACGAACAAAATTTTAAATAATTTATTGGAACGAACAACCCTAACCCATAATTTAATTTCAAGCAGAATTTGAAGATTATCTTCCTTAGATACATGAAAATTACCTCCCCTAATATAATATAATATAAGGCACTAAAAGTAATGATAACCGTTTTATGGAACAAAATGCCTTAAAACTGTACATACTTTCGTCTATAATCTGACGTAGCCTTATGGAACATAATGCCTTAAAACTGTACATAATTCTTTTTTGTATATCAGTGTTGTGTTCCGGTTCTATTAACCAACCTACCAAGGTTCTTTGCTGAGACAGTTTATTCTTCCAAAATCCCACATTTGTATACATCTGTAGTGTAATTCCTGTCGTCCCTATTATTTGGTTAGTGTTACTATGTTCGGTCGTTTCATGTATTTACTCGAAAACTTTACGTTTCCATTGAAAAACATTATAATCTAATTAATTTTATTTTTATTACACAGCATATCAGAGAATTACTGTATAAGTTTTATCGTTGAAATCTTTGTATTTGCACGTATTTACAGCGAGTGAGTGTATATTTCTACTTTAATAAGTATCGTTCCTGAGCCTCATGTAACTACAATGATCTTCCAAAACCAGTATTTTGTTCAGACGTTTTAATTATTCAACCTCATACCCGTACAAGTGCATTTGTGCATGTTAATAATTGTTGTTTTTTTTCACTATACAGCTATTCTTTTACAAGTTCGGACATTTTACTTACAATAACTTATATAGGATATAATAAGTATACGATACGCATATTTCAAATATAAATATCATCAGTCTGGTTAGCATGATGGCCTTTGTCTTTGTAAGGACGGAACTACATCCAATTTAGCCATATGGTGCATCTTTTTCATAAGTATGTGTTCAAATTTAAGATTTTATATGATCCCTGTAACTTTGTTCTGAAAACAATAACATACATTTCCATAATGTCAGTTGTATTTCATTAAATGTAACTTTTTACGATCACCGTTAAAAATGGTTACTTAATCAATTATATTCTATGTACGTTTCTATCGTATATGCCTGTAGTATTTCAATGTCTTCCTCATCAACTAATATTGCAACGAAATTCCAGCCCTTCTATCATGTAAAACAATTTTGTGTAATAGCAATAATAAATCGATCAATACAGAAGATAAACGATGATTTTAGTATTATCCAGAAAAATAATGTTTGTTATTGCTAAGGTTTTGTATACCATAGAGACATACATTTTTTAAAACTAGTATCATAAATATGTTTAACAAATGCACGATTTAGTTATGTAATTATCCGAAGGTAACGCTGTAGCTGTGCGAGAATTTGAAAACGGATGCGAGTCTCGACAGGGGATTATTTTTCTTCTTCCGATTAGCGTTGCTTACTGACGATCGTAGAATAAAAAGCAACTGAAATTAAGATGAAAGAAATACTAGTCAAAAAATTAATAATAGTTCTGAATTATCTTCTCCCCGATGTGCCTCTACCCAAAACTAGTCTGAAGCAGGAACCGAAGTCTGGTGAGACCATGACACTTTTTTTTAATATAATAAAAACTTTAAATTTAAAAAAAATAAAAATAAACGTTGTGCTTTATATCCTTCAGTCCTCCAGGGATGTTTTGCTCAAATTGTACACCTCTGAAGGGCGACAACAGATCAGCGTCTTCCAAAGCTAACAAGATACAAAAAACGGCGTATTTTTTAAGTTACAAAAAATGGCGCCATACATTCACATTTACATTCATTACATCCAAAAACATGTGAATATATATACACATATATATTACTGAAATTTATATATTTTATAACAAGAATTCAGCATATATATTTTGTTTTAAAAAAATAAAAAATAAAATTTTCAAAAAAAATCCCAACGTTTTGATGTCTATGTTGCGAATAAGAATTATATTAAAAAACGAAAAAAGTTTTTTATTTAAAATCCAACAACAACAAAAAAAGTGCCTAAATGTCGACACCTTTTTCAAATTACAATCGTTTGACAAGAAACATGTCATTTATGATTTTAGTTTGCGTAGTTACTCAATATATTTTTCTTTCTATGACTGATATCAACATTTTAAAATACCTTTTCGCACTAAATTGACAAAAAATATAGGGAGAAGAAAAAAAACATATTTGAACAAATTTTGAGAGCCTTGTCTCCGTTTTCACAGATATATTTTTTATTTAACTCTTAAATTCATATAAAAATTCAAATCTTAAATCAAGGGGAATAACTTTTGATCAGAGTTACTTCTTTTTACTTTAAGTACTGCAATTCTTTTTCATTCAATTCACAAAAAAGTTCCCTTTTCTTTTTTAATTCCTCGAAGTGTTCCACTGTGTTTAGGAGCAGTTTCAAGTGGTTCATGAATTTAAGAGTTGAAATGTACACATTTATATATCTGAATACATTTTCTTAAAAATAATTTGTACATAATTTTAATATATTTTTTGTTTGATATTGTTTCTTTGTATCGATGTCTTTGATGTTTTGTATATGTATGTGTCTAAATGCCAGTACATTTCACTTTTTCTGTAAACCATTTACTGAATAAATAATATTTTACAACCGCAATATCTTCTTGTGTTCTTTGTATTGAGAATATGTGCATATTGATGTGAACGACAGTCAAAAGCTGTGGGGAAATTTTAACAAGGCGTATTTTCAAAAGCATTTATTTTACGTGATCGTAGCTTATACAACTGGCGAGTGTTACCTTTTCCGAGTTAAATTCAAAACATATGGACGGCATAAACTATTTTTTCAGTGGCGATAATAACAATTTTGCTACTTTCATTTGTTCCGTAATTGACTTATATAACCGTAATACTAACCATTAGTAGCTTAACACTATCATAGTGCAGCAAAATCTAACGCGAAAATGTTTTGAATTAAAAGCGGAAAAGGTAACAATTGCCATGCAACCTTCTTGCATATGTTGATGTTGGCTTGAACTGATACTGTTATGCTGCTGCACGCCTCAACGTCACATCCGACGATGAACCTAGCGGCATGTATGGATACGAAAGGGGAGAAGAAAAGGTGAATAAGAGAGACACGTAAAAGTGACGGAGGGGTGACAGAGTTCTTCTCTTTTTAATGAGATAAACAGAAAAGACGACACTTATGTGAGAGACTGCTACTTAGTCCTTGCACTTTTCATCAAACCCTTTCTCAATTCTTTCATTGTTATGTGGACCTCTCCCTAAAGCCTTCTGGATCCGATTGCGTCTCCTAGCAGCTTCATTCGTACATCCATTCCATTCACCAGGGCGAAATATTTTTGGTTATCACGTGGGCCTCTTTAGCAAATCGTTTCTAGCGACTTCTCTTTTGCTAGCGTCTCCGGAATTCATGGAAGATTTATTTTACGTGATCGAGGTTCTTGATCAATTTGAGCTTAGAAAAGCTCCGCTCTGCAGACGCTCAGTTTGAGCTTAGACTGGTCTTTCCGTGTCTGTGCATCAAGATGGCTAAAGTTAAGAGACACTCCGAAATTGTATCTAACTTCCCCAGAGACTAAAAGCGGTCCTCCAAGACTGGGTGCTAGTCTACCACATCATTACAAATGGACACTTCAAGTTGCATCAGCTGCCTCATAAGCAAAGTGCCTTTTGTGGACCAAAACATCTCCTCCATCAGGAGTTTTGTGGTGGTGTTAATTTTGGAGAGAATGTCATACCAGACCAGGCGGTAGATTTGAAAACTAAATGATTCGATTTCTTCAGCAAGAGAGAGTGGGCCTCAACTTTCACTGTGGAACCATTAGCCTTTTCCCTGACTTCTAACAAAGCTTCTTTCACCTTATCTGTTTGATAGCATAATGGTTCAATACCCTTAACCTGGCTCTCCCATCACGTTTCACTCTTTTTCAAGATGGCCCACCTTTGGGGAGAACATGAGAAGAGCCTGTAAACCTTTTTCACATTTCCCCAAAAAGTGCAGCCCTGGATGCTTTAGCAGAATCTAAAACAAAACGTTTTCCTCACTTGGAATACTAGTGCAAAACAATCTTCTTGCCACTCCTGTGTTTGTCTTTATATTAGGGAAGGGTGTGTATATATGCATTTAAATTAGAGCCTTCAAATCAACTATTTGCAAAAGATTGCGCACAAATGTTTTATAAAAAAATAAAGTGATTTCCCTGCATCGGGTCCAACTGTCAGTGATCTTGATGTCATCACTTTTGCACAACACAATTGCACTAAACAAGAGCAAAGATATTGGGTTAGTCTCATAAGTTATCTCTAATGTGGGTTGAGGTCATCCTTACGGCCAACTAAATGATATTCATGGCTTCACACGTCTGTTGTAAGGCCTGCTGAGGTTTGATGAAGCCAATATGGGACAGGCCTGTTCTTCCACAGCAGCTGAAGGTCTGGCAAATGGAGATCATTCCAGTTTTACAGCACTGCCTCTTTTCCTCTGCAGTTTTGCCTGAAAAAGTTTATGCTGCCAACAGTTTCTGTTGCCCACTGGTGGTGTTATACTGTATCTCCTCCACTAGTGGACAGTTCACCAAACAGTAGCATCTTTGGAGGACAATCATCTTCCATCCTCGACATAAGGCCTGCCTAGCATAAGTGAACCTTCAGGGTTTTAGTGTTTGTAATGAGCTGGCTCCAGTTGAAGATTAAAAATGATATGGAGGCAATGCTGATAGAAGCAGTCAAGGAGGTAGAGATGACCCATAATGGAGGGGAAAAAAAACAAAAAAAAAAACAATTTGTAGATCTACTAAGTCACCATGGTTGGTTTATGAAGGATTTATGCTCACATGTGCCAATTACAAACAAATAGTTATTAAAAGCTTTTGATTTTAGTCCTTGTATGCAATGCACTGTTGGTTCAGTAGAGTTGTGGCTACATTTTAGAAAAAGAAATCAGGTTTTTTTATGTAGTTTCATAGATGAACACAGTTGCCACACGTGCCAAAGACCAGTGATAAAAATAGTCTAGATTATTCTGAAGAAACAACCTGAAATGGGTTACCATGGAAACAGTATTGTTCTGAAACTTTGACAGACAGTTGAAAACTTTTACTCCAATTTTGACTTTGAATGTTTCAATAGAAGTTTATTTATCAAGTAAAACAGAAAGAAAAGATAAATAACTATAAAAACTGACAGAAGAAAAATACCTACAGGCAATGCTTCTAAATGCGCAAGATTTCACTTTGTTTTTAAGTTGCATGTCTTCTTCCCATCCCGTTAACCAAGCGAGTCATCATCAGCCTTTTAACGCCCATTGTTGGACATAGACCTCTTCATCTGTGCATGTGATCTCTTGGGATCCATGTTTTGAGTCATGATGGCAATGGGCAGGTCATTCTTGCAACATGGCCTACCCATTGCCATAAGTTTTCTATTATACTGTGCTGTCTTGTGATCTCTCCATGTGATGTTAAGCATGAACCGCCCCTGTGCACGTTACATGGTTCTTAGTTTGAGGGTCAATCTTTTGGTTAGGTTCCATGTTTCAGCCCCACAGGAGACTATCAGGAGGACGCATTGTTTATACACCCTTCTTTTCAAAACTAATAGGATCCTTGTTTTTAAGTGTTGAGCTTGCTTTACCGAAAACCCTGCCAACTTAGTAAAATTGAATTAAGAATCACCCTAACTACAAATTTATTAGTCCTTACTTACTGTTTCCACAGAAGTCAGCATTTCCCTGACCCTATTGGTAGTGAGTGTGGTATTGTTAGTGACAGGAACTATTAGCAGCAGGGATATTTCAGAACTTTTATGCTTAGCTACAAGTTGGAAAGCTTTCAGTGATTGCAATGTTGCCAATTTAGATATTCTTTGTTTTTAATTTTTCGAATTTGGGAGTAATTTCCAAATTAAAAAAAACAAAAACATCTGAATTGGCAACTGTACTGTGAATATGAAGTAGGAGTAGTACGCGTGTATGGGTTTCTATAAAAGCTTATGATATACGATGCCATACGCAGGTTCTTCTAGTTAAATAAAGCTTGAGTTGCAACATCCAAGTTCCGACAGTGTTTGTTTCATTACAATTTATTTAACTAGATATAAAATTCAAACATGGAGACAGTGTGGAAATCAAAGTGCTTGGAATAGTGGGCCTGTTAAGCTGCTTTGACACTGCCATCCTGAAATTAGTTGTCTGAACTAAAGCCCCGATTCTATCACCCACCAGAAGGGACTCTTTATCGAAGCAACAAAGCCTATAGAACGGTTTAGTATTGACTTCAAGAGACCTCTGCCTACTGTTTCGCATAATACCTATTTACTCACTATAGTTGATGAATACTCGCGTTTCCCTTTCCTAATATGCATATGTGATCATATGTCCAGATCTGTTATTTAGCCTATGCGGAATGCAGAATTATATACACTCTGATCGAGGCATGTCTTTCATGTCTAAGGATCTGAAAGATTATCTCTCCCAGAAGGGGGTTGCCTCTAGTTATACCACTCCGTATCCCCCAACGCACAGGTAGAGAGGCTCAATGGGATCATATGGAAGGCGGTGCATTTGGCCCTTAGATCACGTAACCTACCAGAGAAGCATTGAGGTACTAAACACTCAAAGATCGTTGTGTATAGCAACAAATATTAGACCCCATGAATGTTTCTTTGCATTCCAGCACTGCTCATCCCATGGAAATTCACTGCCCTCCTAGCTAATGACCCCTGGGCCCATACTACTAAGGAAGTTTGTGAGGAATAATAAAAACAAACCATTTGTAGATCAAGTTGATCTCCTTGACAGTAATCCAACTTATGCAAACATCAGCTACCCAGATGAACAGGAGTTTTTCTGTGTCTGTTCGCGACTTGGCACCTCGTGCCGAAGTCCAAACAATCCCCACATCTACTGTGGAGCAAGGAAAACTGGTAGTGCCAGTACAGGAGGATAAAGATATGCCATGTAAAAATATGGAGGATGATGAACCAGTGGCCCCACAGGAACTAATGAGATCCAGTCAGGTGCCAAAACCTCCCAATCGGAATGGGTTGGAGTAGTACCATAAATTGTTGATGTTGCTAGAGTTCTCCTTTTTAGGAGAGAAGAATGTAGTTAATATTAAGTATGAGTAGTACGCATGTATGAGTTTCCAGACCTACAACCAGAACCATATGATACAGCCGGAAGTGGTCTGGGTGGCCATACTATAAAGGTTTATGATATACAATAAAGCTTGGCTTGCAACATCCAAGTTCCGATAGTGTTCCTTTCATTACAACAAGTGCATGATTAAAGGGTCCTGCACTTTTGCATGGATTACATCCAAAATTGCTGGACTTTAATAATGTGTTGGGTCAGTCAGAGCAATATACTCAAGTTAGCTGTTAGTGTTTGGGATTTGAAGTTTTTTGTTTTTCCAAATGGAAAACATTCTTAATAGACTGATAGGATCATCTACTGTACAGTTTCAAGCTTTGCGTGCCATTGCTAGCGAGTCTGTTCTTCCTTAATGTATGACCCATAAACAGCCTTGTGCTCAATAAAGTATATATTGTTGCCTGACATTCCAAGATGATGATAGCTCATCTAATCTAACTACAATTGAAGAAATCTGTATGTGTGTGCATGAACTGCAATTACTCGACAACTGCCATTGTACGAAGTTGACATTCAGCAGATGTAGTCAGCACACAAGGCAAGTGCAGTGTTGAGTTTTTTGGATCAGCGGTTCAAGAAATCTACTAAAAAATATAAATAAAATAAAAGATCTTTATCTAAATTTAGATATAAAATATCTATATTGGCAACACTAAAAACAATTAACCAAAATACTTTGATGCCGTAGTTTCGTACAACAGATGGAAAATTATTTTATATGACAATTATGACAGGCTGC
>VCCN01004959.1:153544-167694 GCA_006491835.1 Architeuthis dux
CCCACCTCCATCCCAAACAGACCCATCCTTGAAACTAAATAGCCGCCCATTAGATACAAAAAGAAAACTGACCCACTCCCTGAGTTGACTTTTTGAATCTCCTTGATCAACATTGACTGCTTTTTTGGGAACATACATTTCTAAATACATTGATTTCTCCAAAAGAATCTCTGACTCCAGAATTATATTTCCCAAAATGAAACACAAGTCAAAATCTGGATATGTTTTTAAAAATAAGTTAATTTCATGAGATGATTTGATAAGCCAAACAAATTTATGAAAAATAAGTGTTTTAGAAATCGGTAATTATTTGAAATAGGTTCGCCCCCCCCAAAAGGGAGCTAACTTCAGTAGACATAATTATGACTAATCATTTAAAACTGTATTTTATTAAATTTAACCCTAACCCTAAATTATATCCTTTGTAGTTAAATTTAATAAAATAGAGTTTTAAATGAGGGGGGGGCAATATATCTGAGCAACCCTGAAAAATCTAAAAAATAATCTTAAAAAATCTAAAAGATAACCTTTAAAACATTTACAGGGGCACAGTCAAACTTAACATCAACCTAGAACCAGCAAACCTATTTTCATTGTCATATATTGTACTTTCTATCAAAAAGTATGCACAGTATTTCTTCTTTATTTTTTGAGAGTTGTTTAGCTACTCTAATAGTTATACTAGAAGTAAGCAATAGTATAGATGTGCTTTCTTTACATACTGTATTGTTTATTAATATTTAATGTATGAAATCAAAACTACATCCCAAAAAACATATTTTGATCTCAAGCAAGCATAACCTTACTTGCGATTTACTGCTTGAGTTGTCTTCATACTTTCATTAATTTTAAATTCACTGATAATGTTCATTTACAGACTCCATTTTTCTGTTTACACAATATACTTTAGTGGCAGATTTTGTATGTGTTTTAAGGATTTTTAGTGTACTGTTTCAGATGTCTCATGCCGATGTTCAGATCTCTATTATAAGTGGCGGCTACAAATACTCCCTTGTTGGAGAAAATGCCATAATTTTCCCATAACAATGCTGTAATTTAATTAACCGAACATGCAGGCAGAAGAAAAAGAATTCGACAGAAAAGAAGAAGGGACACAGTATCGAGCAAAAATAGACAAAAATCCAGAAGTACAAAAAAAAATGTTCCTAAAAGTTTGCTTGCTATCAAATCAGATAGTTTCACAATATATTTGTATGCTTGTATTTGAAGCACAAATGAGGAATTGTAAAATAAATACAAAATACTTTTGATCAAAAAATGTTTGTGAAGTAGAAAGATTTCTACGTTTTTTGTGTTGTGTAAGTCAAATGTTTGTTTTTGTTGAAAAGAGTCTTTTTGTATGCTGAAATTCCTTTGTGAAAAATGTCTACAAAATGACATTGGCCATGTTTCCTGTGTAATAGAGAAAATCTTTGAATATTATCAGCGGGTGATATGTCAGTTTTTGTTGAAAAAATGTCTGTTGCAGCAACAAAAAATATCGCTGGACTTTTGTACTGAAGTGAATTTTCGTCATTCCTGTCCTGGGGATTTTTATAAAAAACAAAATCACTGAAGATTTTGTAGAACTTTGTTGCAGAGATGGGTGGTTAAAAATTTGTTTTCCTAAATTCCAGGCGTCCACAATTTTTCGTTCACTGTTGTAAATGTTGCCAGAAAAGCTTTGCTTTTCCTAGCGTTGTGTAATGGCTTTTGAATTGTAGCAAGAAGTGTCTTCGAAAAAATCACAGATGTTGTGCGTGTAGGTTAAGAAAATTTTGTCTCGCTCGAAAAATGTTGATTCCTCTCTGTTTCTGTTGTGAATGCTGCCGGGTTCCTCTGTTTTAAAAAGGTGGGATGTAGACATGTGTTCGGAAAGAAAAAGCTTGTTAATTGTAAAAAAATAAAAAAACAAATGATTAATTTTTAAGCATGTTAAAAACAATTTTAGGGTCACCAGAATTTAAAATTCAGAAGGTTTTTAAAAGGATTTTCGTGCTTAAATCACATCCAGGGGTCACCAATTTGTGGGAGTTAATGTTGTAAGGGAGAAGGTTTTAAAAGAGTGCTGACATCATGGAAAAAGAAGGAACAGACAACTGAAAGAACGGACTATATTTAGTTCCGTCTTTCCTATGGTTCAGGCTGGCTTGATCGTGGTAATAAAACCAGCCCGATGTTCAGATCCATATTTTTGTTTGTACAACTATTTTTATCAGAGTGGCCGCTACACTTGTGCAATATCATAATGGAAAAAATAAGTTTAAAATTGTTTACAAAATGGAGCAAATGTAAATGTCTATCAGCTCATATAAAATTGGGAATCTACATTTTTTTATGTAGAAAAGAAATTGTGATGGTGGAACATTTAATGGGTTCAAATAAAGACAAAGTGATTAGCAAGCAGCAAGGATTATTGAGCACGGGGGCCTTTTCAGCTTTATGAAGATGGCTTTTCCAGATGGATAAAACCAAGTTTGATACATGGCCACATTCACAAAGTACACAAGTATAAAGTTGACAGTTTTATGATAAAGAAAAATGATGTAGTTGTAGGCATAACAACTTATGGGTTTGGATAAATACTTAAACTCAGTATCAATGGCTTGTAAAACTATCTGCTACACAAGCAAATGATTTCTTGAGTTCTAATCACATTTAGTAAGAACCAAACTGATTCTCAATACATGTTTTTATGTTTTTTGTGTTTTTTATTAAATGAAGTGTTATAAGTGCTAGACAACAGGAGTTAGCTTGTACTATTTTTATAAGCACTTCCAATTTGTTTAGACAGTTGACCTTGGCATGAAGGTCAACGTCTGTGATTTGCTGTACTTTTAGGTAAATCCCTGGCAGTTTGAACTAACTCCATGGCTGGACGAGTCGTGCATACATCATCTCCTAAATCAGAGCCACATCTAAAAGATGAGCTATTTCTTCTAACTGTTGTCTCATTGATTAACCAGTACTAAAGCTACTAACTAATGCTTAAGAAGGAACAGACAACTGAAAGAACAAACTAACCACCACATGTTTCCACATAGAAAACAGGTAGGTTGTGTGATGACTTGGGCTTCGAAGGCAGTCATGAAACAACATATATAAAAGAGAATCTACCTTTTTTTCTATGTAGAAACACAAGGTGATCAGTCAGTTCTTTCAGTTCATCTGTTTCTTCTTAAGTTAATACTTAAGAAGAAACAGCATTAGTTAGTGGCTTTAGTACTGGTTAGTAGTTGAGACAATAGTGAGGAAAATAGAATAGAGTGTGGTTAGCATTTAGAAGATTTAGCTGATCTTTAGATATGAACGATGCTATAACTGATTCAGACATGGAGATCAAACCTGTCAAAAGCTACTTCTTTGTTCAGATTTCACATTGATCACGGATATTCGACCTAGAAGAACGTTGTGATAAAAAACAATATGAAGGAACAAACACTAGTCAAAATAAAAATGAATAATAAAAAATGAAAATACTTCATCTAAAAATGTGGATAATTTAAGAATATTCATATTAGGTTTAGAATAAGAGAAGTTATATGCAAAATGTTTTTTGTTTGTTTGTTTTTGAAGAAGAGGAAAATGTACAATATTGTACATCTAATAAATATATAACTATATATATATACAATATTAGTCTTTTTAAGTCTCTTATTGCTCTTCATTTTAGTGTTTTTAACGCTCTTATTGCTTTTTTATTGATGTTAATTGATGTAAATATATAATTAATTGTTAATAATTGATGAGAATTAATAATAATTATATATATAATTATCAGATAATAATTATATTTATAATTCATTTTTAATTGATTAATTGATAATAATTGCTGTAAATATATATGCTTTTTTAGTCTTCATTGATGTTTATGTTTTAGTGTTTCCAACTTTTATAATTTTAACATCAATAACCTATTTCAACATGTATTTAGTGGTCTTAATACTGTGGCAAAAATAACTCCCTTTTTACTAACCCTTCTATGTGACAAGTGGCCAAAAGGCCTTAGGTTGACCAAAGAATTTGCTTTTTACGTGAAAGAAAGGTTAGATTAGTACCAGTGACAAACGCTAGGGGAAAATCTTTATAGTTACCGGAAGTGCTAGACCAACCTCGTTTTAGTATTTGTGACTACCTTCAGCAACCCGGCTGCCATCTTTATCGGTAACGAATTTGTGTCTCGTGTGTGGTGAAGCCTTTTCTTTTCTTCTTACCCCCAATCCAAAAATGAGGTGCGTATAGTTTTCAATCCCATACAATTGGAATGAAATAATACCAGGTCCATTTTTAATAACCCATTACATGTTTATTTTGCAAGCGATTGTTCGTAAAAGTTTTTGTTACCCCTCCTTCATTATCTCTCCCGCCACCAACTCAGATATTTTATATCTAAATTTAGATATTTCTTTGTTGCGTTTAGATATAAGATTGTTTTTAGATATCGGATATCCGTTTAGATATTTTTGTTTTAACGAGTCACGGATATTTTTTTCGATTATTTTGGCTAAATCTTGATAAGTTCAGGGCCTGATATCGAGATATTTTCCCCTCAAAATGTTGGATAATTTTCTGAAATAGCTAGATATTTTTGGATTTTTTTTCCCCCTCAATTTTGGATATAAAAATTTCAAAAGTGTTGGCAACGCTGCCCGCCACTCTTAGTTGATAGTTAACACAAAAAAAAACCGGCTAAAGTTCCATGTGTACCTTATTTTATGAACCGGTTTCTAATGTATATAAATACGTATATACTTATTCAGGCATTAAACACCGTTAATATGTTCTTAACATTTATTCAGATCCAGAAATACAAAATCTGAATTCTTGAGTCTCTCTTAAAGAGAAATCCCCCATTCCTTTTGACGCCATTTTCTTTTTGTTCATCTTCCCCAATAATTCATTGTCGTCAGAATTGTTCCCTAATTAATTAAATGATGTATTTACTCCAGTTTCTTTTGCCTTTTCTTTCTTATTTTTTATTTATCAAATTAACGTTCTTTATGCCTCCATTGTTAAATTCGAATTAAGCGGCATTTTAGATGAGAATTTAACTTTCACTTACATTCCCCGCCGGTTATCAATGAATAAGGTGTAAAAAATTAATTTCTTACCAAACAGTTAATTGTATTTTTCAGGAAAAAAAGCTTTATTTTTTTTTTTTTTTTTTTTTTTTTTTCCCCACCCAGATTCCTATCCGAATTTCTTGTTTACATGAATTTATGTATCTCCTCTCCTTTGGTTTGAGTATAAACTTTTTAAATCCCCAAATCATTCCTTGAAATTAATTTGGGTAATGGTTGCTTTGACGTACATAAACCTATGGCGGTGTTTAACCAGCATAGAGAGGCTCCAAAAGCCATACATAGGTTCTAAATTTTATTTATTTAAAAGTATAATTAAACATATTCATCGGAAATTAACGCAACAATGAAATTGAACGCATGTCTTCATCAGTTTGCTAACAATACGAACTCCGCACGTCGGATGCACTGTTCCATTGTAGTACCTTGGACGACGTCAAAGCAAAGATTACCATAATTTTATTTAAGACAACTTGAAAACTTTCTTTACGCAAAGGATTTTTTGTCTTGTCTCTCTTCGATAGAATTTTTATTCTAATACAAATTGTATAGCGCCCTAAGCACGTGGTTGAATATTCACTCTAGTTGAAAATTTCATTCATAGGTAATTTGTGCTTTATTTGTCACAATTATTTTAATGTCAAACTACTTATTGCGCGGGATTTTTAACTTTCATCATTTATATTAAAATGTACAGTTAAATAATTTACAAAAATGGAGGCTGGGTATCATAGGAAACACTTTTTTAAAAAAAGTACTTGTTATTTTGGCTATAATTGGCCACATTCATGATGAGGTGCAAGAAGATCCAATTATTTATTAATGCAGTTTATTACTCAAGTCTTTATTTGGTAATATCAAGCAAAATGCGCTACTTTCACCTTTTTTATGGAAAACTGAAAAGCACATGTTAAATAAAATTGTCAAATTCTACCTGTTGAGCATAAGCAGTTATACTTAGGTCCGCCAAGGACGCAAATTCTGATCTCTCATAGTTCTCCAACTTGCTGCATAAAAAAAAACATTTCTTCATACATCATTGTATTGTACAAATACAAGATTTTCTTATCTATTTTGATCATACCTGCTGTTTTTTCTTTCATTCAAGATATAATTTATCTAAAGCTTCCAATCAAAGTTTATCCCTTTTCCATCCATGTCACTACTTATACTCTATATTTAGACTTTTGGGTAATATTGAGTGGAGAAAAATGAAAATAAGGCCGACATAACAATTATTTAAAATATTTTAAATTAATATTTGAATTTTATAATAGAAAATTTATAGTTTCATTCATAAATTAATCTCTTGTAAATCCTTAATTTGTTGTGCCACTATAAGACTTTCGTGTGAATGCTATAATTTCTTCATATTTTGCTTTTTAATTAATTCCATTTCTATTTTAGATCTGGCAGCTCAAAATATAATCCAATTGTTGTTCAAGAGTTTTTGAGTTGAATTCCTCCTTTTCTTCCAGCCACCCGTAATAAGTTATTTGGAATGTCCTACAGTCTACCTGTTGCTAAATATTCCAGACTTTCGTGATTTTTAACCATTTTTGTATAGAAAATCAAATTTACATTGAATAAACCATGTAATTACAAGTCTCAAAAGATAGAATATAGAGCATAATTATTTAATACTTTCCAGATAAGCTTTATAGAAAACTTTATTTAATGTACTTGTAAAGTTTTGTCTTGGCTGCAAGTACAGGTAATTTTGTAGAGGATTTTCTTGCTCTCTTGTGTTCATGATGAATACTTTATTTAAAAGTTATTTGAATTACAATGTTAAGGTGTTTTTATCAATCTTCACTTGCTTAAATTATCTGTAGGGAATTAAGTATATTGAATGAATATCTGGACTGGTTTGCCTAAGCATTAGCTCCACTTTTTAAAAAACTTAGGCCCCCCCACCCTTTTTTTTTTTTTTTGCATCATTCTTATATCGCAAAGGCTAATGTTTTTATGAAATTGCTTTTTACCCCTGCTTCTTTTTCAGTTGCCTTTTTGTTTTATTCATTTTCTGCTGTTCATTGTTGTGGATGTAAAATGTTGTCTGTCAATATCTTTTCTCTCCTCTTGCATGTTTTCCTGCTCCAGAGTCAATCGACAACTAGACTACACCAACTTTTAAAATCAGATCTACAAAACATGATCTATTCCCAAATTATTAGAAATTAGTTGTCATGTCTGTGCAGTGATTCTTATAATTTTATGCCAACATTTTGTTAGTTTTATGTGCGCTGTATCTTTTAAACCATGGATCTCTATCTCAAGTGAATTCAAACCAGTTTAGACTCCTGAATTTGGTTGACTATTTACCAAGATTGTACTGCACTGAATACAAAGCAATGGTCACATTGAAAAGGAAATTTTGGATTGAGCCTGAATTCTGTTTGCTAGCAGATAAGAATTTAAGTGAAGCTTCACATGAAGATATTTTGGGATTTGTATAAAAAATATGTAAAAAAAAAAACTTATACATTCTGATTTACTAATGAGTATTGAGAGCTGGGACCAAAAAAAAGAGTAGTGCCTCCAAAAGATTTTGGGGGAAATAATTGTATCCAAAAACATGTGAAGACACTGTTGTTTTATTAGCAGCAAACAAGATGCTTTCTCAGCAGTAATATGATCAAACCACTATATAATGCTGGGGGTTGAAGGATTTGTCTCAAAAGGAGATGAGGGCAACAGTTCAGTAAATTTGAAAGTGTAATATAAAGAGAAAGGACAAGCAAGTTTTTCAAAATACTTGTGATTGCAACAAATAAATTGTAAACCCTGGTGAGTGTTTGCTGATGGATAATTTTTAGCCAAGTGTTAAAAAGTTAATTCTCTCCGGAAAATGGTTAGCATACTAGAGCATTATCTAAAGGAAAAGTTGATAGGCTTTTATTTTTGCACAATTCCTTTTTGTTCTTAAGTACACTGCCAGACTTAACAACTTGACAAATTCAAACCTGACAACATCATTTGTGATGTCCATTCTTCTTTCACCCCCATCCTAATTTTAAAAACCTAAAGCCCAGACAGGCTGCAATGTTCTAAAATACAAAGAGTTGGTTGTTTTGTTTTATCTTAAAGTACATTTCTATTGGTGATTGTTGCAGTCTCCTCAATGTGGCTTCAGCTGCTTTAATAG
The DNA here is from genome assembly GCA_006491835.1 of Architeuthis dux. Classification (NCBI taxonomy): domain Eukaryota; kingdom Metazoa; phylum Mollusca; class Cephalopoda; order Oegopsida; family Architeuthidae; genus Architeuthis; species Architeuthis dux. The sequence goes on from VCCN01004959.1 coordinate 161,774, forward strand.
TGTGCTTTGGTGGTAGTCTTAAACAAACTGGAGTTGTTTCTCTTTGGTAACTATTTGTATATTTGCATTAATTTTAGAAGTTTTTTCCGCCCCAACTTCAGAAACGTGCGGGGCCGCGGTGGACCTCCAATGATTAGAGGTGCTGGTATGATGAGGCCCATGGCACCACCCTTCAAACCAGGACCCATGTAAGTTGAAATTGGGACACTTTCTTTTCTAATTTTTTGCAATTTCTAAGAAAACCAATTAATTTCACTTTCTGTTTATTCTTTGTGCTGAAAACTTTCACATTTTTATATCAGCCCTTTGCAAATTTTGTAATGTGTTTATTTTAACTTTTCCTAATAAGCCATTTTTTTTTTTTTTTAAAGCCGCTTGTAGAGGTGTTATAGCTTCATTAAAAAAATCTTTACAGTCTGAACTTTTTTTTATTTTACAAGGAGATCAATAATCTGAAAACTCTTTAATAACTCCTCCTCAAATTTACGGGAGGCATTCCTCTAGTGTATAATACATCCGGTGGGAGGTGGTTTCTACTAAATAATCTAGATTTGAGTGTCAGATTCTTGCTAAAAGGGATGGTGGTTTTTTTTTTTTTTTTTTTTTTTTTTTTTTTTTTTTTTTTTTTTGTATATAGGTACCCAGATTATATTAAATTATCAGATTTATGTCTTTATTCATTCATTTATTTTATATTTCTCCGTACTAATAGTGACTGTACATTGTAATTATGGAGTATATATCTAATCCAAAGACTGTTTTGCTTGAAATTGGAGTGGGGGAGAAAGCAAAAAAATCTTTTCCTAATTCTTCTCTATTGTATTTTTCAGGTTCCGGGCATTTGTTCCTCACGTCCCGTTTGATTTGGCTCAAGTATGTCACTTGTTCTCTATAACTTTCTCAGCATCTTCTTAAATTGCTGAAAGCCATGACAAACCCCTGCCCCCTTTGTGTTGGTTTGGGTAAACCTGTTGATTTTCAGTACAGTTATTATTTAAAATAAAATATATTAGTGAAAAGTGACTGCATATTTCACTTAAAAGTATAATACTAAAATGTTACCACCAGAAATGTAAATGATAATTTGGCAAAACTAAAGTGTCTGCTAATGATTAAAGCTGTTACTTATTTTGTGAAAATAAACTATTATTTCCCTTTCAGTGTGAGAGTGCATTCCCCCGAGCAAAGCCAGCATCTGATGACAAATCCTTCACTGAAGTAAGTCTTCCCAAACTCTTTATTTGTACCTTCTGTTTTAATTTATTCACTAAAATATTGAGCACTATGTACATTCAACATATTTCTTTAGAAACACAATACACGTGTGTATTGTATTTTTATATATATACTTATATTTTATATATAAAATTCCTGCCCCCCCCCCCAATATTACTGTGACTTAGAAAGTATATACGTACACATCTTGTTCCCCCCTCCCATCTCTCCTATGAAAGAATACTGCTAAACTTGTATTGAATTTCTTTCCTTTCACCATTCTTTGTTTGTTTTTAATAAGTATTGCTCGATTTTGAATGTTCACAGACAAATGTAAAGTGTCTTGACCGTTGAATAAATGCATAAGTAATTGAATGCTAAAAAGATTTTATTTGAAATACTAATGCTAAATGTGTTCTGTTTAATTCTTAGTATTATTTGAATGTTTTTTCTTTCTTCAGGCTTTACTCAAGAGGAATCAGGATCTGACACCCTCCACCACAGAACAAGCTGCTGTACTTGCTCTGGTCACTAAGATACAGACTGTCCTTGATAATCTCATCTTAACTGCTTCTTTTGAGCCTGCAGTAAGTACTTCTAAAGTAATTATTTAATGTTTTCCAATTCTTCAAAATTTTGACTCTTTTATTTTATTAGGCCTAAAATTAAGGCAGATGAAATTGTTAGCCAGATACTTTAGACAATCTCCAAAACCTAGAAATAGTTTTCTTCTACAGAAAGTTGAATAGAAAAAAAATACTAGCTGGAATGTAGTAGGCAACTCTTGCTGTGAGATAATATTAAGCATACAAGATAGAAAGTAATGAGATTGTGTGAAAATATTATCAACTTTATCTCAAATAGTTCTCTTGGGAAGCCACACCGTTGTTCCCACTACTGGAATCGGTGCTGGAAGTCATCAACTGACACTGCCTTGGTTCGTCACAACCTGTTGGATGTTCTCAAATGGTCACCACAGACTTTTGATTTAGGGTAACAGGAAATAGTCACAAGGACCCTACGATAATAAATTTGGTTGGTTGCCTGTCCTTGAGGCACAAATTCTCAATGATAAAATAAACAAAAACAATGAGCATCGATTTGATCTTGTATTTGCTCATTTCTGCTTTCTTTGGACATGGTGAGTTGCTTGTGTGCTCACTTCGGTTTCCCTTACTCCCCTTGATCTGAGTTCTTGTGACTAATTCCTCTCCCCCCCCCCAAAAGCCTTTTGTCAGTGTATGGCTTCCCATTGAAGCAGATAAAGTTGATTTGTGATTAAGTTGATAAATATTTTTACACAATTGGTCTCATTACTTTCTAGACAGACCTCGTACAATTTTCTAATTTTACAGCTGACATGGTAAGATGGGGAAGTTGATATTTGCTTATACAGCAAATATCAACTTCCCCATCTTACCATGACTTTTTATAGTTTTATCGCAACTTAACCCTTTCCTCCCTGAAAACGAGTACAGGCATGATAAAAAAAATGTCCTAACAGCCTGAACCCATCTCCACGCGTGACAAATGTTCTAGTTCCCTGACAACGACTATAAGCGGGTTATATAGCGCTTGTTAAATCGGCTCTGATTAGTCATATTAATGATCTCTAGGGAATCCCTTAGAATCAATTAAGATGAAGCTTATGAATCCATATGGAGACACCTTTAACCTAGTTCTGTCTTCTTTTATCTATTAACGAAAACAACGGAAATTTCAAATCTCTATCACATGTGGTATTCTATAATGGGTTCTAGTGACTTCAGTGATTTGGAATTTGAGTGATTTTTGCATGAAACTGTACAAACTGCTCAAAGAAATATTTTACGAGATTCTATCAACATCTCTGATGTTGATAGAATAATTTTGATGACGATTCGAACGACTCTGAGGTAAAAAATTACGATCTTTTAAACAATGGAAGTAGCGATCATTTGCTTGCAGATTATAAACATTGATGATTTTACGGACATTCCTGTACCAGCTACAAAATTACCTGATACCGCTAAGCAGTTATAGATAATAATTTATTAAATATTATTGAAAATGATAAAAATTGCTAAAAGAGATGAACTAAAAAAAAAAACATTCTGTGGACCGATCGCTTGCTGAACGTAAATATTGAGGAGTTTACGGACATTCGTGAACCAGCTAGCTACAAAGCAACCTGATACCGCTAAGCAGTCATAGATAATAATTTATTAAATATTATTGAAAATAAACAACAAATTTCTTTTTTAAATATTGATAAAAAAAATTACTTTAAAAACATACGCAAATTTAAACATGACAATGCCAATCAATCGATAATATCTTTTTCAATTAACCTTTTGCTGGTTTTATTTCACCGGACTTAGAAATGATACATTGGGAATAATCACTGAAAATTTAGTAAGCGTACATTTAATATTAAGAGATATAGCAATTTATTTACTGCTCATTGTATTTTTTTGGTCAGCAACAGGCAGTTAGTTTAGTTTCAGGGAACAAGGCACATTGTTAGACGAATGCAGGGCACTTATCAAATTTGTCTCTTAGGGAGGAAAGAGTTAAGACATCTTACATATGTTATTGATTTTAAGAGTATCAGGTGTGTAAAAGTTCCCAGTTCTTTTTTCTGAGATTGAATACACAGTTGAAAACCAGTTTTTTGCTGGGAACATTTACTCCTAATAATATAGACCAACAACTGAACATTTGTGAAAAGTTATTTGTTAAAGGTTTCAGAGCAAGTGTTGTCAACTGTCTTTATCAAATCGTCCATTTTCAACTTTATCAAGTTTATCTTTTTAACTAAACAGAATTTTGATGGAAATATGACAATAGAAGTTAATTAGATATTTTAAAACCTCATAATCTGTAGAATACAGGCATATGCTAAAGGCTAACAGCATATGCTAACAACCTTTCAGTGTATCATGACCTTTTGTACATTTCCTCTGCAAAGAAACTGATGTAATATTACACTTATAGCATTAAACTTGCAGATTTAGCTAAAAAATAAATTGGTTTAAAAGTCAATAAGAAATATTTGTAGGAAAACTAATTTCAAATTTTGAGGAAAATCTTAAAATCTACAACATGGTACCGGTAAAACTAGCTCTATATTCTACCATTTATTTGATGGGTGTTGCACTCATCAAATAAATGGTAGAATATATAAACCAGATTGAATTGATAGTTTTATTTGTTAGTGCTAATAATAATGCTTTGTTAAAGCAGTAGGTAGCACAAGGAATTTTTTTTTTTTTTTTTTTTTTTTTTCTCCCTATTTGTCTTTTAACATGACTACACAAATTCTAAGTTGTTTATGTTTATGTATTGGCAGCAAATTGAAGAAGTGCGTCAGGTAGGATCTCACAAGAAGGGAACAATGATGTCCGGACATAATGTAGCTGATATGGTCATTATTCTCAAGACACTTCCTACAAGTAAGTTTTTAAAAAAAAAGATGTTTTCTCTACTTGGTTAAATATTGTATAATTTATTCATTATGAATATCATCTGGAACCAAATGTTATTTACCTTGGCCAACAAAGTTGGAGAGGTATGTGTTTAGTTGCGTCCGTCTGTCCACATGATATCTCCAAAAGTACTCCATGGGTTTCAATGAAATTTTGTGAAAGGGTAAAGAAGAAAGAAGGGAATTTTTTCCATTTTCATTTATGTATAAGCTCATATCTGTCTACACGATATCTCCAAAAGCTCTCAATGAGATTTTGGAAGGGTGAATAATAGGCTACAGAAAAGTTTATTAAATTTTGGGGTGATCTATGCATTACTTACCCCATCCAAACACCATTGTCGTGGTATGTGCTTTCTAGTTGTATAATACTTAATTTTAATTTTTGCTAGTTTCAATCCTTGTAATGAAACCAGCTTTAATGGGAACTGTGTATTTGTGTAAATGTAGCTGTTGACGTGATGCTCTTCAGTCGGTCGTTCATGTCTTTTTCATCTGTAAGCTTCATTCGTTTCCATTTGAGCTGTATTTTCTATTTGGGTTTATACACATTCAGATAATCCTATAAATAGTGCCAAAATCCAATAATTACATACATATTCTCTAGAAAATTTAATTATTGAAAAGGGTTCCCTGAGTCCTGGTTGTAATTCTAATTTTATCTTTGTCACTTTTCAGAAGAGGCAGTAGCTGCTCTAGGAAACAAAGTTGCTGACGATCTTCGTGCTGCTGATAATGAAGGTAACTGCATATGGAGTTTTTAAGCATTAATGTTTTTCTTCATCTAAATGCGTTTTGTATAATTGTTCTAAAAATTAATTTCTTCAATAAATCCAACCTTTTACTAAAATTTGAAATTCTTATTTTGTTTAACAAACTCACTAATTTATTTATTTTTTTCTTTTTTTTTTTTTCAGTTCTTAGTATGCTTACCAATGACTCTGGCTTTGAAATTAGTTATTCTGAAGTCTCCGTGAAATGTCTAATTACTACTATCCCACCAAATCTTAAAAAACTGGACCCAGAACTGCATTGTAAGTATCAGTAACTATTTTCTGAATTTCTATAACCTTGTTCCTATTCATTTCTTTAATTATTTAAAGTAAAAAAAAAACTGATAACAGACTGGCAAGATGTTTTTGTGTTGGATTATAAGGTGAAATATATTTGTAGACTTCTCCAAGAATTCCAGTTTTTAACTTAACCCTTTCCTCCCTGAAAACGAGTACAGGCGTGATAA
>VCCN01004959.1:178767-201431 GCA_006491835.1 Architeuthis dux
AAGATATCTCCAAAAGTTCTAATTGAATTTCATTCAGATTTTGTTTGTTTTGTTAACATGTTTCGGCCAATCCATGCTACAACCTTCTTCAGGTGTATCCAAATGTGATGTTGGTAAAGATATTTCTCCAATCTTAGCAGCACAAAACGTAGGATTCGGGTGTTTTCCATTACTTTTCTTGTTAGGCCTGGATTTCCATACCTTGTCCCTGTTGAGTAGCGGAAGCTACATAGAATTGAACTCCACACTTGTCTGACATACACTCAGCCGACATGTTGATGTATGATGCTTCTTTGATCTTTCTCAGTTTCCAACAGCGTTGTCTATAATTTGGACTTCTCTCTCCAGATGTGGTCAGCTATTCTATATTTTTTGATTATGGCTTTTTTAAAATATGTTCCTCGAGTCTAACCTTAACAACACAAACGAGAAGCATTTCAATCATCTGAAAAACTCTTTGAATTTTAATGACCTGCAACCTCAAAACTATAGACAGTAATTAAAGTTATGTTTACCACAAGTATATTTAATATTTTCTTAAATGTAGGATTTGATTTACATGTGACTAATCCATTTATTTTGAATTAGTGCAGTTTTTCTACCATTTTGGATCTTACAAAGCTCCAGTTTACCCAATGTATTTCCAGATGCTACCAGGCTTGTAGAATGTGAACAAATGCAATGAAATTTCCTATCATGAGATTCAAATCTGCAGCCCGATAAATCAATATTGTTTAACAAATACCAGATAGATACTGCAAATAATTCTTATTTTGTGGATATGGAATATTTTTGATTCAAATGAAAGCAGAAACTAGATAGAATGGTCAAAGCCACTGCTGTCTTGTCTCTTTAGAAATGGTTAACATGAAAAAGATGCACATTTGATCTGTGACACATGCAGTTTTGGGTAAAGGGTTTTAAGATTGAATACTAACATTAATTACTGGATGTTCCGAAAAATATGAATTTAGAATAACTTTATTGCATTAGGTTTTTAACTATAGAAACTAGATGCACTAAAACTGCTCCATAAAATCATTTGTCATTTGTGACCACACAAACGATTTGAAAAAGCTTGGTTGAAACTGAAATTCAAGTGGTTCTTTGTTCCTGTTTGACACAGTTGAAAGAGTAACCCTTCTGCCTTTGGACCCAACATTGAAAACGGTCAGAATGTATTGTTTGATTTTTTTCCATATGGATGTGATGTACCTAAAGAAAAAATGTTTTTAGGGGGGGGGGGGTTACAATGTAACTGTATGGTAAACGGGCTTGTTACTTTGTATGGAAGTGGGGCTTCGAATCAGGTTTCTTCCCTTGAAGGTTAACTAGATTTCTTTGATATTTTAATGACAATTTTTGCATGAACCCCCTGGGCAAACACCTGTGTAGCCCAGCATTAAACTCCTACAATAGAATTTTTTGCTTTTTTTTTTTTTAAATTTTATTTTTCCATCTTTGATTTGACATTTTTGCACCAACCTAATATAACTAGATATGCGTCAGTAACCTTTTTGCCTCCGGCTAACATGCTCAGCTGAGGCAAAAAAGGTTACTGACGCATGGTCTTATACCTTATTTCTACCATTATTATAATGATCCTTGATTATTGGAAAAATCTTTAAATTCATTTTACAATGGTTGTAGATTTTAGTTGATTTCAAGCCATTTTTTCATAAATTGTTTTACTTTTTAAATTAATAAGATCTTCAATGATGATGCAATAACAACTGAATTACTTTGATGGTTGTACAAAAGATACTATCCAAAACTCATTATGTCCGAGAAGATCCAGTTCATCTTCCAAACACTTACTTTCCGAGGCTTTCATAAAACTACCTGCAATTTATGATTTAAAAATCTGATGATCAATACTATTTTGTTAATAGGTTTAAAATTTCTACAATATTTAAATCCCCAAATGATTACATTTTTGTTTATGATTTTCCCTATTTGATAGCTGTAAAGATTGTTTCTTTTAAAATGCAAAATAAATAGGTGAAAAACCTCAACTCTGAAAAGTTTCATCTAAAAAAAAATTTTTTTAAAAACAAAATTCAAGTCTCATTGTTTTTGAATAGCGAATAGTTAACTTCATGAGAAAAGCCAGCATCATCACATTTTTACCATCTCATCTTGTACAACTGAAAACAATTAAGGGATTAATTTTGTCTGTTCGTGTTTCAAGGGAAATAACTTTGTCTTAAATCTTTGGACCCATTGTTGTATGTATACCCAAGCTAAAATACTGCATGAGAAAGCAACATATATTGGACGATTACTCTAATAGCAACAAGAAACAGCAGTCATCCCTAGACAGCTTCAAATAACACTCCTGAAAAAAATATTCTTGTGTCAACCCTATCATTTGGAATCATAATACAGTTGAAGAAAAGGTAAATAAATGTTAACATTTATACTTTCTAAAAGTTGGCGCTGAGTTTGGGAAATTTAACCTGTAGTCCAAACTATGACCCACAGTTCACCTGGCAAATTTTAATTTCTTGATAATTTATAACCAAAACTAAAATGACTATTACATTTTTTTTTTATACAGAAAGTCTATCACTATGGAATCAATATATATATATACAGCTGTACTGATTGATACCAGTGATAAATGGTTGGACCTGGACTAACGTTTGCAATTCAAATCGTTTCCTTATCAGCTTTTGGATTCAGCTACTTATGTTAAGTGTTTTCCCAGATGAAGTTTCTCAATTCATCTCGAAACATTCAATCATGTTCTAAAAACAACATCAACAGAATATTTCAAAGGGAAGTCATTAAAGTCCAAGAATATAGGAAAAAAGGTGAACATGCTTGAAATCCTTTTTTTAATTGTACCATTTAATTTTTAAGAGCTAGTTCGCTGAATCTTCGAATTTTGCTGTAAAATACCCTAGATAGGTTCATATATCTTAATATAGGCAAAGATTTTTTTTTTTTTTTTTTTTTTTTTAAATTGAAAAATGACCCATTGCCAATCACTGCTGTAGTCAGCTTTAAAAAAAAGCCACAGCATAGCAACTCATCTAGGGTTATTTGATGCCAAAAATAAACTAGGGTGATCAAATTTTAAGAGTAAGATTATAGAGTAGCAATCAAGGTAGGATGTTTTATGTTGCTATTGCAATATAATTATGAGTCTAGATTTACTTCACTCAGGAAAGATAAAAAACATTGTCTGGTAAGCGCAAAATCACCATTTTATCGTAGGAAGTGTTTTAGTGTAAAGTGTGGCATGCTATGCATTCAAGTTGATAATGTGATAATAAAAGAATGTTTAAGTTTGACCAATACGTAGTCTGGACAATGACTTCCTCTTTACAAGATTTTCTAAAACCTGGTTGCCATTCTCCCAGAGTGGGTGTAGAGTTATCATCCCAACATTGTTGCCATTTGTTTATTTTTGTGTACGTCTGTACAGAATTTTGAATTCATCAAGATTTAAATCTAGTGCAGACTTTGGATCAAGTTTACATCTTGGCACCCTAAGAATTGATGAATCAAAAAAAGGGACACATTTTGCCCTGACACCGGTTGATGTCACTGAAACGTCAGTCTTATAAATATATACAATGTTTTTAGGGAAGATCGCAGCATGGACTTTTTTTTGACAAAGTTTAAAATTAAAAGTGAGATCGAAATTAATAATCTCAGTTTTTTAAAACATTCTTAGTATTTTTATGAAAATGTTTCAAACGTGCTACTCCTCATAATTCTCAATAAAACTAAAGACACAAAAAAAAAAAAAAAAAAGTCATGTGTCAAGACTTTTGAAAAAATAAAAGGTAATCATTGTTATTTATCGCTTACCTGCCTCTCCATAAAAACCTGACAAATTTCCGGAGGTAATGGTCTTGCGGATTGAAAGAACAAATGTTTTTTTTTCTATCAAATATGCGACATAATCAAATCTTAACCCAAATATTGTTGAGTACCATTTTGGTACTTTGTGGAGAGGTTGATGTAAACTTTTTAAAAAATACTCTAATAAAAAATAACACCGTAAATTACAAGAAAATCTAACTGATTCATGCATTATTTTAAATGCATTCGATTTGTCTTCATTCTTTCAATATATTTATTTTATTTAGGAAGTTTCATTTTTTGGTGATGAAATAATGAATGAAAACCACTTTTTCGTCTTGATCATCAAGTGTCTGTCAACTTTAATATTGAAACTGATTAGCCCTTTCATGTTTCATTTTGTGTTTTACTATATTCAGAAGTATTAGGAGTAGTGTCCGTTTTAAACAACATCATTCTTCTGGGAGAAAGTATCTTAAATTTTTTTTTTTTTAAACTAAGTAAAAATGTGTCCCTTTTCAATTCATAGGATGCCAGATGTAAACTTTATCCAAATCTTTTTTGAATCACATACGGTCGAGTTTATTCAAGAGGGTTTTCTTGTTTGCTGCCTTTAATGGATAATAGAACCGCGAGTGATTGATATGATTGACCCTACAGCCACCACCTTTTAAGTCAGATTTTTGGAGAAATTGAACACAAATCATATTCTGAATAAAAATATAGAGTACTGTACAAGTAATATAAAAATCTGACTTGGCATGACCAGCCAATTGATCAGATTGGGTCCACCCGTCTAGTCCAAAGAAGTGTGTTGAAGGCCAGGACTATATTACCTAATTCCTGATCCACCACCGAGATCCCGTCCTCAGACATTACAGGTCACCACCCATGGCAAACGGGGGGGGGGGTCTTACCCCTCTGCAGGTGATACAGTCAATGTATTCTAGGTCACTACAAATGCTGTGATGTGATTAATGGAGATTTCCTGTATCCAAACTATCTTTGCAAACTGATAAAATTGAAGCATATCAAGTCCCATTTGGGGTTTTTTATCAGACTTTTCTGTAGTAATCAAAAACAAGAACATAATTTAAACTTACTATTGCAATCTGAACATTGAAAATCAAGTTGTAACAAAATAATTATACTCAAACTGTTAAAAAAAGGTTAACAAATAAAAGTAATGTAAATCTTTTTAATGGGTTTTTTTTTTTTTTTTGAATAGGACTTTTGGTTTTGTTTCTTTTCAAATATCACAAATCCACATAAAATTTGTAGAGTCAACATTTTAGATCGTTCTGATGAGTAGCTACAGATCACTGGGAAGCAAGATTAGTGGGCTGTGTTTGTGACCGTTGTTTTCTTGAAGACTCTAGTGTCTTGGCCCATTGCCAAATCTGCGCAGTTGGACAGGACAGGCCTCGGCTCATTGTTAACAATCTGAGGGGGGAAAAAAAAATGTCATAAGATAATCTCAGTCATATCTGCATTTGAAAAAAAAATTGAATTAAATTCTTTTGCGCAAATATAAATTTATGAGGACAGGACTTTCAAAATATGAGAAGAAAAAAAGAACAGACTGTTCAAAACCTGCAACATTTGTTTCTGTAATCAATTTTTAAAGTTAATCCCCATTAAAACATTTGAAACAAAAATAATTGTGTTAGTTAGAAAGAAAGCATACTATACAGTGTTTATATTTCAAGAATTGATTTAAACAAAACAAAAAAAAAACCCTGAATAATGTGTGATGCAAAAAAAAAAAAAAAAAAAAAAAAAAAATCCTCTTTGACCACTCTCTTTAACATACCTTTCTTGTGAACACTATGAACCGATTCAAATTTGGTCTGAACGAAAAACTTTCTTTGCAGTTAAAAAGATCATAAATGCATCAAAGTTGAAATGTTTTTATTATTAAAACCATGCATTTTCTTTCAGAAAAGTTTGACCATTAATTACCTGGCTGTCATGATTTGGCAGGGAAAGCAGAAGGACATAACTTTCTATAGAATGAGATATGTAATCTTATTTACAAAGTCGGAGAGGTATATGTATTTGGTTGCATCCATCTGTCTTTCCATGTGTCCACACAATATCTCTAAAAGTACTCAATGGATTTCAATGAAATTTTGCAGAAGGAAGTAGTTAAATTTTGGGGCAGATCCAGGAATTTTTTTTGAACGAGATCTTTTTCCGGTTTTTTTTCCCCTTCATTTATGTATACGCTCCTGATGTCCACACAATATCCCCAAAAGTTTTCAATGAAATTTGGTGGAAGGCTAAAGTAATTAAATTTTGGGGAGGATCCATGCAAAATTACTTCCCCTAACAATAGTGTTGGCAGAGGTATGAGCACTCTGCTTTCTAGTTCTAAAAGAAACCATAGGAATGGCATGATTTTCTAAGAGACTTTATTTGAACAAAGCAGTCAACCAATTGTCTGTTTTACACTTAAGCTGAACTCTGACCATCAACACACTGGTAGTAGATCTGCCGTACAATTTTATGTATCACTCATTTTTATAGTAGTTACCCCCCTCCAAAAATTTGTAAAAAATTTTATTGCTAGAGCATAAATGTGGTAGACTTAAATTCATCATGCTAAGTGATGAGAATGGCAACAAGCTATTTGGCTAGTATCGTATAAAACAAATCTCATGTAGATGTGAAAGAAAAAAAAAAAACAATCTTTCTTAGTAATCAAAGAGATTCTCAGGATTTTCTGTGTGAAACAAAAATTCCAAAGAAGCAACAATATGTTCTAGAAAGGAGTCAGACTTTCTAAGTGTGACACAAATTCCTTTGATTTAATATGATTGGAGCACACAATCGTCATATTAGCAAGCTAAACTCTAGCAGTTATTCAGTTTGGAAAAAAGTAACCAAATTTTACAAAAGTATTAAAACCTGGCTGTTGCAGGGTCAAACTCTGCTCCTACTTCTATTCCGACTGAAGATGAGTACTGCAACTTTTGTATTGTATATATAATGAATAAATTTGTAGGTATATAAGACTTGTCAGTTTGCTAGGTGGCTCTCTTACTGAGCTAATCACTTGGTCGTGATTTCAAATCATGGTAGGGAAATGTTAATTTTATATATCGGTTTGGTTTAACGTGACGTGACAGACAAACAGTGAAGAGTTTACTCCCCTAGATTAGGTGAGGATTGTTCTTGTTCTTGGGGGTATCCCCCCCCCCCCAAGAACAAGAACAATCCTCCAATTTGGACTGGAATTTGACAAAATGAACTATCTTCCAAAACCATTGCAGTAAATTAGATGGTTTCAGTTCTGAGAAACTTTCATTTAGCAACTATATGTTGAAATGAACAAAATAATTTTTAAAATACTTTGAATTTAAGAGTATACATACATTTTTTATACAGTAATGACAAAACTTCAATTTAAACAAATGTTGGATATTTAGGCAGCTGTGTGCGGAGGTGACAGATTTGATGCCCACAGGTGTTGAAAGTTAAACAGGATATCGACGACAAAGTTATACTGGAACAGACACACCGGGTGTTCAGAAGTCATAAACAGGATATTGACTGACTGCAGATGGCAGGCTGGAAAATCAGCATGGGCGTTCAAACCCGATAAAAGCGACAGAGACGCCCTCAAAAGTGACGGAAGGCAGCCAACAGCTGGGCCTGGGAGCACAGGGTCAGTCCCCCTGTTGGGAACAGTCTGTCGACTCATCGTCTATGCCACAACACAATGTATCTTATGAAATAAAAATATATCCTCATTTTTATAAAACAAGTTTCGAATCTTCCTTTTTCTCCAAGTTCAGGATTTTCCTGCTGCAGACCAAGAGGGCTATACAACACAAAGAGTAAAGAAAAAAAAAGGCTGCAAGTCGCTTCTTACCGTGTCAAGTTGAGTAAAGAATGAAGGTCATCCTCAGACATACTCTTCCGGTCATTCTGACGCATACTGATAAAATCATTCTGAATTAACTGAAAAAAAAAAAACAACAAAAAAAACATTTATATCTGAATTTTTTTACAGTGCAGATGAATAGATACTTAATTGTGGTAATTTGGAGGGAATAAGTAACTTGGATAAAGGTTTTTTTTAAATAAAACTACATCAGGGGAAAGTGAAAAATAATTTGTCCATTACTTATTTTGGTAATAAAACATCAGTAGCAAAAAAGAGAAATAATGATAAAAAACGGTCATTACTAAAAATAACCAAATTGGAGATAGTATTTTTTTTATTTTTTATTCCCAACCATCTCAATGGCTTATCAACAATAGATATGTTCACTTGACAAGATTTTGGGGTAAAGAAACTTTCCATGATAACATTCATTTACACAAATGAACAAAGAGAATCCCATAAATAGAGACATTTTGTCAAGTACCAAGTATTTGACCGATGCTTCCTAAGAAAAGAGGAATATTTTTCTTTTGTGAATGTCTTGAAAATTAAAGACATTGTTTTTTCACTAGTTTTATATTTTATATTTATATTTTAGTCTAAATTTCACAGACAATTTAAACATTTTTGTAAATATTTCAAAACAACTGTCTTAACAGATGTAGATGTGAAAAAAAGAAAATTACTTACTGCTTCCAATTCTTTGTCAATGGAATATTCCATATTTTGAGCAAGGCCAAGGTAAATACGGAATTTGTGAAGTAAATTCAATGTCAATTCTGCCTCAATACGAGAGAAATGATTTTGTAAATCATCACCCGATACAGTGGTCTCAAGCGGTATGTGTGCATCACTCTGTGGAGAAAGGAACATTTTACAAGTCGGGATATTTCCAAAATGCAGCCTTGTCAAATCTAGACTTATGAGGAGGCACAAGATCAAAAATTTAGCAATGACAATGCATAGCATGTTGAATAAGCATACAACAGTTCTGCTTAGTAACTAAATAGAAACCGTCACCAATGTCTTTTGGCAGCATGCCATGTTGGGGGTGATCAATTACAGAATTTGAAAAAGGGGTGATCAATGAATAAATTACTTCTCTCGCCTTTTGTTGGATCACTAAAAAGTTTGAATTTTCAAAAAATAATCCTGAATACAGCCGGACTCAAACTAAGGGACCAATTTAGCATACACTTACATTGTAAATTGAACCCATACTAAAAACATATGGTGGGGGGGGGTATTTAAAAAAAAACATAGCTGTTTTTTTTAGACATAAGGAGTAAATGTTTAAATTTTCATTTTACTGAAGAAACCTGTTTTGAGGTTTTCTTATATTTTGTTGAGAAAGTGCAGTTAAACTCCCAAACCCAAAATTTAAAGATGCTTTCTTATGAAGAAATGTTAAATCTTTGAAGAAACAAAAAGATTTGAGGTTACTAAAAATAAACTATTAGGTAGAAATTGTTCGACAGATTCAACTATTTTTTAGTATGATTCCCTTGAATGTACTTGAAATAGGATTTTTTTGACACCAGTTAATTGTGTCATTAAGCCAGCATCAGTTTGGGGTGAGATTAAACTAATAAGAATTTGTAGTCAAATTTGGTATGTCCAATATCAGAATTAAGGTTATGTTTTAAAATATTGATATTGTTGAATATGACCGTCTTTTCACCATGCGTTTATTACTCTTGCCTAGAAGAAATTTTTTCTAACACCAGTGGAGGTCTGAATTTGTAATTTATGGCTGTGTCCTCTGATTTTACTGCAGATAGATGAAGTCTGCATTTTTTTATCAGGGCATTTTGAGCAATTAATGTACTTGAAATAGGCATTTTTTTTGACAGCAGTTATTGTGTCATTAAGCTAGCTTCAGTTTAAACTAATAAGAAAATTTTTAGTTAAATTTGGTATGGCTGATATCAGAATTAAGATTAATCAGCGAAACAAATTGATTCTCAGTAATTAGGAAAAAAAAGAAATCACTAACAGAAAAACAGTCAATGACTTAGTTGGCACACACACAAATACCACAAGTTCCTAACAGAAAAGAATTCAACATGTGTAAAGACTGCAACATTGTATAAAGAGTAGAACTACTGGATCAAAAATTGGAACAAAAACTGATTTTCATTTTTAAAAGTTCAATAAGTATTGAAAATTTTATTAAAATTGAATCGGTAGTTGCTATATAATAAATTATTAAAATCTAGGTGGATTTTTTTGATCGTTGAAAATCTTTTGTTTAAAGAGGACGCGTTTTTAAAACTTTTGAATTTTGACGATGCTAAAATGTGACAAAATAAAATGGCTGGAGAAAAAAAAAGCATTTCTAGCTATAGCAAGACAATGAATTTTCTGACTATAGCTGCATTTTTTCAAACATGTTTATCTGCTTTCTCTAACAAAGTTTTCATTGAAAGTTTTTTCCAAAATTGTTGACATATCTACAATTTAGTGGTTTGAAAAAAAGAAGAAAAAAAGGAAATGGTTGCCATCTGAACTTACAGGCAAGATAGATTTTCCTTCAGAAACACAAATGATGGCAATATTGGCTTCAAATTCCCTCTGGTAGAAATCAAAGTCATACTGAACCTTTTGCCATCTGATTACATGTTCTAAAGCTTTGATATTTTTGTGACCTGTGAGGAAGACAAAAACAGGGAAATATTACTGTAAATAGAAAAATGAAAACAAAAATAGAAAATTGTTGACCTCTTGGAATCTGGGGTCAGGAGGAACTTCAACAATGCAAGCAACCCAAATGTGGGTAAGGAAGGCAAACTATGACCGACATTAAAAAGGTTGAGAGTTACCATAACTAAATGTTACCTTATTTTACCGGCCAAAGTAAGTTATATCTATTGTCCAAGCTAACTAATGTGTTCTGTAACCCAGTAATTTTAAAGAATTAAATAATTATTTATAATTAATTTTTTTATATTATTTATAAAAATGGTCATGTTTGACCATTTTTATAAATAATATAATTCAAAATTCCGTTTCAAATGTAGATATATTCAAATATCAAGTTTTTTTTTAAACATCTGGAAACAATATCTTGCATCTAAACGCAACCAAAATAATCCAAAATTTAGATGTAAGATGTAAATGTTTTACATCTAAATTGAAACACTGTGGACACTCACCATAAACAAGTGTAATTTTCAATATATCTTTGGACAATTGTCCTTGTAGTTTTTTTCTAAATCAAGTCAATTAATTATTAAATTACCTGATTTTCTTCAAATTTTAATAGGCCTAGTTTATTTTTGGAATATTTCATTAAATATTTGTAACATTTAAATTATTTTTCTGTTCAAAGTAATTCGTTGTCGACAAAATGTAAAATTTTAAACATCTAAAAACCTGCTTTATGAACAATTTAATTAATCTATGCTTATAGGAAAGATTTTTTAAAAAACCCAAAAACTTTGACTTTCTTCTTTCTTGCAAAGCCGAGAAAAAAAATTAACGGAATTTTTAAATTTTAATTAATTATGGTTTTAAAATAAAAGACAACATCCATGTTTCAAAACATGTAAAATCAAATGGTTCTTCGGACGATTGAACTCCTTATTGTAACTTCCATACAATTCACGATGGAAAAAGAAGGCAACAACATGCTCCCTTTCCTGGATGTTCTGGTGACACACACGGAAAATGGTCTGAGCACATTTGTTTACAGAAAACCCACACATACTGGACTCTACCTGAATTTTAATTCTAACCACCCCTACTGTGTAAAAAAGGGCTTTATTAACTGCTTGAGAATCCAAGCAGCATCAATTAGTGGCACACCGAAATTAGAGGAGGAAGAGTTGTCATATATCAAACAAGCTCTTGAAAGAAATGAATACCGGCCCCATTCTATCCCCCTCCTCCCACGTTGTACCAAAAAGGGATTGGGGAACAAATTTTCAAATGTACACAGACACACACACACACTCCGAGGTCTGCTAAGCAATGACCCGAAACTGTAGATGTGGTATAATCTATATGGGAGACAAGGGCAGACTTGATGAACACAAAAAAGCCATAATCAAGGGTGAGATAGAAAAATCCTCTATGGCAGACCACATCTGGAGACAGAAAGGTGACTATCTTCCTCTGGGAGGAAGTCCAGATTATTGACAGAACGATGTTGGAAGCAGAGAAAAATCAAAGATGCAACATGTCGACTAAATGCATTAGTCAGACAAGTATGGCTTTCGCTGCTCAACAGACCCAAACCCGACAAAGACACAGAAACACCTGGGCCCTTTATTAGTAAAAATAAAAACTTCTGTTTAACCCATCACACTCGCGTTTGACACCTGATGACAGCAAAGAATGGATTGGCCAAAATGCAGAGTTAACAACGAGGAGTCCAATCGTCTGAAGAACTATTTGAATGTTAATGACCCTTCTCAAAACTATAGAAAACATAATGTAAATTATATAAAAACTTTTAAGTCAATACTAACCAGGTAAAATGTTGAAGGAAGGTTAAATTTAGCTGCTACAAATTCTGAAAAGTCAGTGCATATTATACAGGAGAGATGTTTTTTTCCCAGGATTTCATAGCCCATAATTAAGGGTGCATATTATACACAAATAATTACGGTACACTCTTTAAATCACACTAGTATGCTATATAAAAGATAAAACAAGTAGAGAAGACAACTAGGTAAAAATAAGGGATTTACCTTCAACACTCAATTGGCCAGCCTCCAACTGGGTCTCATCCAGAATGAGGTTAGTATTTCGACTCAGCTGGAGAACACCACTTTTCAATCGATTGGTTGAATAGTTCTTGTTAGAACAAAACTTGAGGCTATTTAGACAATGCAAGCTCAATGGAAGAAGGTGAGACTGTAAAACAAAAAGCAAGAAATGAAAATTATAGATGTAGCACTCAGAATTGAAAATATCAGAAAATATATACAGTTGTCCCAACTGTATATATTTTCATATATCCAACCCCCGCGAAATTGGAATTCCACAAATAACTCCTAAGCAGATAAGAGACAACTCAGATAGATCAGTGAATAACAAGTATTTTTTTTTTTTTAAAAAAGCAAGAACAAATATAATAAAATGCATAAGTACAGAAAATTATGTTGCTCTTTAATAGGCATCTCTGCGGACTCCATTAACATACTTGTCAAAAGTGAAATTATTTTGATAAAAATTCATTACACTAAAGTTATTTGTAAAAATAATAATAAATGATATAAATTTGAAATATCAAATTTATATCATTTTGCTGTTTATGAAAACTTTCATTTTATTTCTTATATGAATGAATTTGTGGAGAGAGAGAGAACCGGTGTAGAAACAGAAATTTACATGTGTTCCGTGTTTTCAAGGATTATCACAGAAAAATATAAATGTAAATTCTTATTTAAAATCAAATTAACATTTAAAAATTAAAATTAAAAAACAAAATTAACCCAACCACTAACCCTTTATCATTTCAATTTCAAAATTTGTGAAGAAAAATGCTGTTCTGAGGTATAGTGCAGCTAAATCTAAGATGTAAATATTTGGAATTTAACGTGGAAAAAGGTAACAATTGCTTAAAATTATGTTTCGTTTTATCTGTAATTGAACCCTTTTGTAAATTTCCAATCCACCAATTCCCCATAAATTAAACTAAAGACATTTAAATTCAGAAATGACCTCAACTAAGGACATTGTATTATTAAAATCTTTATTTTGTGTTGTATTATCTGTACTCATGTTGTAATAATATAGATTGTAATATAGTTTAGCGTCCCAAATTATTGCGCTTGTTGTGAAGACATTATAAATACAAATGAATAATCATTTGTATTTATAATGTCTTCACAACAAGCGCAATAATTTGGGACGCTAAACTTTCCTAGATTCTAGATGTTTTTGTAAATGTGGCTCAATTCCTGGATGTCCTTTTAAATTGTCTGTAGCATGTGTAAAAACTATTATTGAAAAGAATTACGCTGTGACATCCTACATGCAAAAGTTGTTCTCTTCTTAAATTGTCTGTAGCATGTGAGGAAAATACAACTGAAAAAAAGTGACGCTGAGACGTGCAAACGTTTTTTTGCTTCTGTAAAATTACCTGTTTTTCTTATTGATGAATTTGAGAAAAGTCTTATATCTTTGGGAAATCTTAAACAATCTGCTCATGATCTTTTCAAGGTACTCAATTGGCTGAGGTCCGCTCGGATGGTCTAAGGGTTAACACGTCTGCCTCACGCAGAAGGTCCTGGGTTCGATTCCCAGTATGAGCGAAGAGTGTGGAAAACTCATCATCAGGACAAATTTCCTTCTGCACTCAGCAGCTAATTGAGTAAACTCTAAGCTGTGTGATTAGGGTGGAGGTATCCCTTCGGTGGACTTGCATCCTGCCGCTTTACCTTACCTTATCAATTGGCTGAGAAATGTCATGTGAGCGTGAAGCATCTAGTTTCATACTATTTACCAAACCTTTTTCTTCTTATTTACAGAGCGAGATATTTGGCCTATGTTAGTCTAATTTATGTTGCTTTTTTTCTCAAAAGTCTGAGACTAGCTTCCCTTTATTGATGAAAAATAAATATGAGAAATTGGAGAGACAACTGTATAAATCCTTTTTGGGGTCCTGGAAATCATTAGAAAATTAATAAAACATATTTCATTTTTTTTAAATAGTTCATGATGAAACTAGAAAGCAGAAATATTGTGTGAACAGTCATGAGTAAGTATGGAGGGGGGGTATTTCTGCATCAGCTTCTTCCTTACCCCATTGCACAAAATTTCATTGGAATTCATTGAGTACTTTTGAGATACCTTGTGGACCGACAGAAAGACGCAACCTAATACTTATACCTCTCTAACTTTGTTGGCAGAAGTAATCATTAAGAGAGACCCCCCCCCATCAGGCAACAATACTTACTTTGGTGACAAGAGATGTGATAAAGCAATGAAGCAATCTGGGGTAGCCTCCAGATTTGGGGATACGACTCAGATTCAAACACAATTTACCAATTGGCAGCAAACCTGCAGAAAAATAACTGAAAAATAAAACAAAATCATCCAGTAATCTGCTCGGCAAAGACCACCTTCACATAGAAATTAAGCCAAATAATTTATACATTTTCAGAGCACAAACAATAGTACATGACCCAGTTTTTTTTTTCTTCCTTGGACATTGAGTTTTTATAAGAATTAGAATGGACTAAGTTTTTTCTCTTCAATATGGTCATGTAAAGGTTTTATTAGTTTAACTTAACCTAAGTACAATGTTAAATATACAAGATTGCATAGCAGCCTTTTTTTTTAAAGCTCTCACTCTGTTCAATGAGGCAAAACAAAAACAAACAACTTTCGGTTCATGTTAATTTTAGCTTTGTAAATTGGAGGTAATGGTAATCCTTGGTCCTACAGATGTAAAATATGGTAGTTGAAAACAGCATAGAAAGGCTCCAAAAAGTTTAATTACACAATGTATTGATTAGATATTAACGCAATAATGAAGTTAAAAGCCATCAATTTGTTCTTTATCAGACACTCAGAATGTTGAAAATCTCTGTATGCTTCTCAAAGAAATTTGGCTCATCAGATGCACTGTTCTCGTCGTACCTAAGCAAATTCATGGTACGCAATATTCTGATGAAGAATAACAAAGAGGAAGAATGATAGGTCTGATCAATCACTCAATAGAAACAGTCATGTGACCAATGTCTTTTGGCAGCATGCTATGTTGGGGTTGATTAATTAATTAAAAAAGAAAAAAAAAAAAGAAGTTTTTTCTAGACATAATTAGAATGACAACAGAGTATGGTAGTGAGTTATCAACCTACACAGAAGACACAAGATGGCAGAGAAGATACTCAGCAGCCAGTTTGTCCCCCAGGGTGACCATTTGCAAGATTTCCAGTAGACGCCGTCGTAATGTCTCCATGTCTTCTCCTATATCCTGCAGCACTGAAGAAGAAGAAAAAAAAAAAAAAAAGAACTAAGCATAAAAGCATGAATTCACATATTTTACCATTTACACCAACATTTTGGGGGTGGGGTTAGATTAGAGTTTATAAACAACGCATCTAAAAAGAATAAATGTAGTTTGTGAATTTGGCACAAACAAATAGGCAAATATTCCAGGTAGTTTTCTTGCAGTCTCATTGCCAATCTGATGTAAAATGCACATCTTAGTTCTAGGATAGGTTATAAGGATAAAATCACAATGACCACAATAAAAGGTACCCACTGATTGATGTTTATTACTACTATCAACACCTTAACAAAAAGTGTCTAATCATCTAATTCTGTCCGGATTTTTATAGTGTGCGCATATGTATTTCAGGGTTGTGTGTGTGTACTTGGTGCCCTGAACCCTCAGGTGTAACTAAGGAGAGAAGGAAAGTGCTTTACTTCAGATAAGACAATATATGTGACTGCCCCCCCCCCTCCTGATTATACCTGTAGTTGAAAATCTACCAAAAATAAAGTAATTGTCAAATGGGGAATATTACAATGATAATTTTTTTAATTAGCTGTCATCAAATTTATTGCCAATTAAACTAAGCAGTGATATAACAGTACAATTCTGTTATAATCAATGACAATTTGTTTTTCTTTTTTGAGACAAAAAAATTGGGGAAAATTCTTTTTGCAAAAACAAGAAAAAAAAATAACTTCAGAATAAAATTTCTAAAATTATAATTACGTTTCTAAAATAGGTTATCAATTTCCTGTCAATATGAGTAATTTTTATATTAAAAATAATGTCATACCCATAATTTCCAAGTTTTTAAAATTTAGCCTGAAAACTTACTCTTATAGTCTGTGGCCATGTTTCTGTGATCAATGTGGCCCCTGCCTCTTTTGAGTTGTGCAAGCCTGATCTAAGTCAATAAATAGGCTTACCTTTAGCTTACATCAGTCATCCCTCTCATATATATGCTGTCGCTCACACATATTTATATAGTGCAAAATTATCTTTATTGCTTCTTAAAAACATGTGTGTTTATTTCCCTACAAACAACAATACTACATGTGGTTCTTACCTTTCTCTCTTACATTGTTATCAATATTTGCAGGAATAAGTGGGTTGTTATGTTTTAGATTGCAAGCCACAACCGCATGCAGTCGAGGTACCAGGGAAGGAGGCGGTAATTTGGGTTCGCTTGATGTCTCATCACTGCCCCCCTCCTCAATTGCATTCATTTCACTGTAATAGAAAAATAATTTAAAGTTGCTTTATAGAAATAACAATATAACAAGGAATCACTATGCAACCAACAAGTCTACCAACTTGAAAAACTTGGCAGATTTGAAACTGCTGAGACTAGAGTGAGAGGAGGAACAGATGAGAAGAACAGATGCTGTGGAATGCTAACCCTACAGATTTAACCAATATCTAATACAGGGTTTCTCCTCAATATTTTTTAAACAAATCTACCCCCCCCCCACGGACGATATGGCCCCCGTCAATAAGTCTGTAGCCTAGTGATGAAAAAAGCATTTATTTTATGCATCATTTTTCAACATAACCTCTTTTCTTGTCGATGCACTTAATTCAGTCATGAATATTAATCACATAGATCAAATATTCCTTGAAAATTTCAAACTAGATGTCAGCCTATGGACTTATTGATCCACCCTCATAATTATGGGAAATTTTATAAAAACTGAATCAGCCATTTTAGAGCTAAAGATAAGAGTTTTATACAAACCAGTGTTTCTCAACCTATCCCCCCACCCCAGGTTTAAAAAAAAAAAAAAAAAAAAAAAAAATCTATCACCCCCCTGCCCGCAAGATTGACTGCTCAATATTATCTAATGCCTGCCTTTAACCAAATAAATACTCCCATCAAATAGCTTGAGTGTAAATCGTCCAAAAGGAAAACTGCTTTCCATTATGCATGCCTTATCTTGGCTGAGCCAAGTAAATTTCATAATAAATTGTTTACAGCAGATATTTGGGATTTCAGGACGACCTACACGTGCTTGCATTATGAATAACACGATAATGCAGTTTTTTCAATACATATTTTGTAATTTACCAAGTGGAAGTAGCTTCCTCTTATTTCATGACATAAAATGAAAGATTGCCTATTTTTAAAAAAAACAACAAAATTCCATTTGTATGTGACAATATCAACTTTCGCCCCCTTGGAGGCGATATTGCCTCCATTGAGAATGGTCTAACAGGTGGGCTATATTTAAATAGGAGAAAGTTATTTCAGGGCGAACTTACCTATCAGATTGTTTATCAGATCCAGTCATCTGCACAGACAATATCCCCAGGAACTCAATCATGTCATTTACTTTGAATGCATCATTTTTACCATAAGCCTAAAGAGAAACAAGAAAAAGAACAGACTGTTCAAAACTTGCAACATCATTTATACAATTTTTGACAGCATTTGGCAATGTAATAAAACTATTTGTTTACTAAAAATAAAAAATAAAGTAAAGCTGTTAAGAGAGACTCTCTGAAAATGGACAATGACTCATTTTCATTGCTACAGTTTTTTTTGTATTCCCAGAAGTGTGTTCCCCATAAGTTACGCTTACATTATATGATGTTAAAAAAAAGGTTTTTAGCTTTTTAAATAACAAAAGCTTTTTATTACATCACATTTAGAGAATTGATTTAAAAAAATGAATTATATATGACAGTGTGGAAAAAAAATATTCCTTTCTTCACTCACTATCTTTTCTTTCTTATGAACACTATTAACTGATTCTAAAAAGTCTGAATGAAAAACTTTTTGGCTTCCATAGAACTCAACTTTCGTCAGTTAATAACAAAAAAAGTAAAAAAGATTGACTCCAGTGTCAAAAAGAATGGTTACATCCTATTCTCAAATGCAGAGTTAGTTAGGCTAATATGAATTTAAAATAAATTTTTAAAAACATTTTTATCCCTCACAATCAATACAAATATATGTATAATCTTCTTTAAAGAAAGAGGCAAGTCTCAAAGTTAAATATAACTACTTGTCCACATGACTCCAATGAAAGGTTGAACTGTTTAAACAAACTGAGCTTTAGTGTTTCTGTGCTTATGTTAGGTGACCTATTCCTCCATTAAATATTTTGAGATTTGAATTATAGAGGTGAATTTGGAATATTAATAACAAATATATATATTTAAGTTATAAGTGGATAATAAAAATAAAAATAAAAGAATACTATGTATATGTAGTGAGTGTAAGTGTCCTCACATATAGTTAGTGATTGAAATTGTTGTCTAGTTTACATACACACACGAAAAAAGAAAAAAAGCCTCAAGAGATAACACTTACTTTGACCAAACATGCAGGACCTGTTTCTCCTTGGAGGGGGAAATTTAAATCAGGTAATTCAGAAGAAGCTGTTCTTGGGGCTAAATTAAGCAGAAGAAAAAAAAGAATAAGACAGAGAAATTGAATTTTTTTAAAAAAAATCTATACATATTGATGACCCTCATCTCAAAAATTCAGACCGAAAACACTCTTGGTAATTATTTAAAGACTTACCCTGATGAGTTTCTGGCCTGATTCGTTTTGCTTCTTCATTCTCTGTCTCCATGGCAGAATCAGTGGAGATTTGGGGAATTGCTGACGACTCCGTTATCATTTCATCACCATGTACTCGTTTCAATGGCCCACTAGAGGTAGATGCCTGCTCTGCATTACATGAGGAATTTTGACTGCTAGAGTAAGCTTAATCAAAGTTAAAGAATTTTGATGTTTGTAAAATTTAGAATTAAAAATTATTAGTGTATGCAACAAGTGGCATTTAAGTCCTTGTAGGATCATTTTCATTTAAAATAGCTACATATTTGTAATTATATTATTTGATATTTGGATATATTTTCTATGTTCACTTATATAGGGTGTCCTATATTGTCCAGTTACAAAATAATTATTAAATGGAGCAAAATTCATCTGACCAAGTCCAAGGAAAATAACCCTGAGACAGTTTATACGTACAACTGGAAAAAACTGAACACTGGACAAAGGCCCAAAGGGTTTTGGGGTGGGGGGGTAGGGTTTCATCATTGCTTTTATGACATTCAAAACAGAAGTAAGGCCTAAAGAATAGCCGACTAGAACTAAATATTATAGTAAATTTTCATAAAACTTATTTTTAGAGATTAGAAAAATTGATTCCAGGTAGGTTACCAATTTTTAGGCCTAAAGGATCCATTTCTGAGACATGTCATTTTCAAATTAAGCTCTGTTTGATCATTTTTGGGGGTCATGTTTTTGACCATTATTAGTGTCTTTTTGGCTATTTATAAAATACAAAACTGCTGGCATCGGAAAACTTTCCCAATCCTATAAAAACAGTGGGTTAGCAAATTCCTGGCTAACACCTTGCTACGGCATTGCCATAATTAAAAAGTATAAGCTAAAGATCTCATAAAAATCAGCATTAACAGCTGTAAGCACCATCCTTAATATAATAATATAATAGAAAGAGAGGAAGGGGCTAATGCAAACACAAAATAGCTGTTCTGATGTATGTGGCTGCTGATAATATAACTATAACTACTACTATTGTTGAGGTTTATACCCAAAAATGAATAACAAGAATTTGTTAACAATACCTTGCGTTAACCTTTCAAATTACATACTGACACAGCTTATGGTGTACTGTTAGTAAAGCAACAGGCATTTACTAGTTAGTATAAACAAGTCTGCCAGTCGATCAATTTTAAGTGTCCTCACATTAAATAAACAGTTACTAGAATAACAGTTTTGATGAAAAGAATTCCTGAGTGAGCTCTAAACAGAAAAGAAAAGTTCAACATTTTGATTTTGATAATGATAATAAAGTGACATTTGAAGAAGGATATTTCTTTAACCCAATCAGTTTCCGCAGGAATTGGAATGCAGTATAACGTCTGACGATCCAACATAACATTTTGGCTAGAATCCATTTTCACCATTTCATTTGGCTGAAAAAAAAAAAAAAAAAAAAAAAAAAAAAAAAAAAAAAAAAAAAACAAAACAAAGAAAGCATCGTAAAGTTATCAAAATATTTCATCAATAAATTTTCCCGGCACAATAAAGTTTACGGGGACCCAAATTTGATCCATCTCAAAGATGCTTTTTTTGTTCTTCACCTGTTATGATTTATTTAATTACACAATCCTTGTTTTGATTAAAGTTTTCTAAATTTTGTGATACTATTTCTTCACAATATTCTTTTTATGTAGTTAAACAAGGATGAAATGTAGAATTCAGACACCTTTAACTACATAAAAAGAATATTGTGAAGAAATTGTATTACAAAATTAAAAATTTTTTAAAATCAAAACAAGGTTTGTGTATTACTGATACTATTGTTCGGACTGAGATCCTCATCTTGGTTGTCATTTTCACAACGTTTCGGCCGATGTACCCTCCGGCCTTCTTCAGGTGTCACGTTTTGTCAGTAACTTACCGGAACTATTGAACTGAACCCTTTAATTGATCCACGGGGGTATACTGTCCTCATTCCACTATCCATGTCCTAGAAATTATTTCGCGGTTAATTTTTCAGTTGTGGTGCTCCTGCCTGGGATTGAACCCACAACCTACAGATGACTCAACAGTCAGACGCTTTTTAACCAACGCTTTAGTTATCTAGGCCACCGTCCCAACTTGGATCTCAGTCCGAACAATAGTATCAGTAATACTAACACCTCATCTCAGAAATACCGAACAAGGTTTGTGTAATTAAATAGATCACAACCGGTGAAGACCAAAAAAATGAAACTTTCGGATGGATTAAATTTGGGTCCTCGAAAACATTATTGTGCCAATTTCCCAAGTGGAAGAAGGCTGGAAGGAGAATCAATTTAATTCCTTTGACTGAACCAAATGATATTCAGCACAAAATATTATCAGTGCATAGAGTTTGATTTTGTGAGCCAATCTAATAGGCAGTTGGCATACCATGGTGTTGGATTTAACCTTTTTACCCCCCACCACAAAAAAACTCTTACTCTTTGAGTTTGAAAGTTACAACCTTTTCATAAATAGTCATTAGAAGAACAAAAAAACAGCATAATAAGACACTATCATTATTAACAATTTTTTCATTTTTATGCTACTATTTACCTTCATCTTAATATTTGTGTTGCTCTCTATCGCATCTTTTCTCAGACCGGGTTCCCTTTGGCCGTGAGTAAATAAACAGTGCACATCAGAATAAAGAGTAAGTCCCCGGTGAGACTCAAACTCATGTCCCTCTATGCTGGAGGAAGGCTTTTTCTACTGCTCTTGCCATCAGGGACTCGCATGACGAACAGAAGTTAAAATCAGATCTCAAAGCTCACTCCCTACCTCAACCTCTTCTGTGTCGTGTTTTTGTTATTAACTGGTAGTGTCAGTTTTGGTAATAATGATTTACAATACTTCATCTACTAGAAAATAAATAGATAAAACTCTTTATACTCTTCAAATCCTAACAATATTTGGAATATGGTACTTGGCCTTTTTTTTAAAGCTGATCCAAGATTAGCTTATGTTGTCCATACTTGGCAACTGAATAACAATGGAAGGAGAGACATCATCACCAAACATCTCAATTGGACAAAAACTTGATTATTATTTGTTACTTACTTTACACTCCGCAATGTCCTTGTACATTCCTGATTTCATAAATGTTCGTTTACTGGATTGGTCTTCAACTTCATAAGCCCCCAGGTAAAATTCGGGATCAAACATATCCTGAATTATACACCTGTAACGTACCAAGCAGTTAGGCTTCAGGTCGTGCAAAGGAGTGCAATTCAGTAATTTCACCTAGAAGATTAAAATGAATAAACATCAATTTATTGTAGAATTAAAAGAATAAAAAAAAAAAATTTAAAAGAAACCTCTTAAATAATAGAAAAGAAGTAATATAAAAAATTAGCAAACATTCATATACATAAAAATGTTTAATTAAGTACTTATAACAAGGAAAATTTCTAATTATGTATATATACATATATACACACACATATATATATATACAC
>VCCN01004959.1:201531-216220 GCA_006491835.1 Architeuthis dux
CATACAAAAAATATATACATACAAAAAATATATACATACAAAGGATTAAAAAAAATTTTTTTTAAATAAAAAAAATAAAAACTTTAATGGTTAATCAATATTTTAATAAATATTGGAGGACCGAAAATACATTCACTTTATTTACCTCCACCAACAAAGTTAGAGAGATATATGCATCTTGTATATGTGTCTTTCCGTCTGTCTGTCCACATGATATCTTGAAAAGTACCCAATGGATTTCAATGAAAATTTGTGGAAGGGTCGGAAATGGGATAGGGGTGGAGTGGTTAATTTATTTTTTTTATTTCAGGTTTAATTGATGAGAATATACTACAAGTAAGAATTTAGATAAGTATGAATTTACAATTTTTTAGCTTTGGCAACACTGAATAATCTAAGTAATATAGGTTAAAATTAAGAGAAAATACATTTTCCATTTTAAACCAATGTATTTGAGAATTTCTGATATTATATGATATTACATTACTTAATTAAGTCAGACATCTCAGATTCTATCTAAAGCCACCAACATTTTCAAATAAGATCCAAGGGAAGTAAGTTAGTTGTAATATCAGTATTCTAGTCCATGCTATGAAAATTAAGAAATCCAGCATAATTTATGTGAATTAAAAAACAAAAACTTCTAATACCATAAATTTTTATTTTTCATATCATCAATCATTTTTTAAATACAGTATTTCAACAACACAAAATATTTTGTATCCAAATCTGAGTGAAAATATATGTAGAAATTTTTTTTATGTTACTAAAATTAAGCCCATTTGATTACAGAGGTAATGCAACTGTCCACACCACACCCACTAAGACATATTTGACTTACATTGCTAACTGTAAAAATGAAATGAATAGGACAAAAACATTTCAGCATTCAGTGAATGAAACTTTATTTTTATTAATTTGAGCTTTTCTCCTCAGGAGTGCATGGGGATAGGGTTGACAGAATTGATCAAATTTTTGAATATCACTATATTTCCTTCCTGTGAAACACATGCAACACACATACCCAAGAAATAATTAAAATAAATTAAAACAATTAAATTTAAAAACAATGGCATCAAATTGCACATAGTTTTTTTTCATGTTATTTTATTTGATGAAATTAAAATTACTTTTTTAACAGTACACAACATAAAAATAGTTGATACTTATTGTATAACAGCAGTATTCCAGAGGCTACAATTTTATACCTATTTTTCACCTCTAGATTTAGTACTCGTATTATGAAATCAAATTATGGATAATTGTATATCCAATCGACAGACTATGATAATTATAATGACACTTATTAGTGAGAGACTATATTTGCCCGGAGTCGGTGTGAGCGACTACTAAACGAGCGTCCCAAATCGTAAATGTGAATAAAGAAACGAACTTTGTGCGGGGATCGAACCCGCGTCCACCTTGGAAGCCACCTATACGCGGTGCTGTTCTACCTACTGAACTAACGAAGATCAGATGATAGACAGGAGTCTTTTATCCTACACTTGGTTGGCCTCTCCATTCACACGTTCCGATTTTAGGCACGAATATAGTGCGGCTCTCTCTTATGTCGACAGTATGAAATCAAATTATGGATAATTGTATATCCAATCGACAGAATATGATAATTATAATGACACTTATTAGTGAGAGCCTCGCGGGTTCGATCCCCCGTACGAAGTTCGTTTCTTTATTCACATTTACGATTTGGGACGCTCGTTTAGTAGTCGCTCACACCGACACCGGGCAAATATAGGCTCTCACTAATAAGTGTCATTATAATTATCATACTCGTATTATACAAGAATGGTGTTCTACACAAAGAAATACAGTATTAGGCAAGGGAACAGAATAAAGTAGACAGAGATAAAGGGATAGGATAGTTTGTGAAGTTTTATTTAGATCTTCAGGGTTTTTCAACAGAAATTAATTTCTTTTTTAAATAGAGAATAAACATGACTTACTTGAGATGCTAGGTTTGGTTTTTCCAATTCTTTACTGAAATAGTCTGATACTGCTGTTGAATCAAGCTTCTCTTGTTGATCTGAAATTAAAAATGTAAAATGATTTTAAAGAATTAGCAAAATAAAAATTATTAAATTAATTAGAAATTAAGACATTAGACATCCATTTCATATTGCCGTTAACTGAAAAACCTGTCCATGAGGCGGGTTTGTCAGCTAGTCTTATATGAATACTTAAAAAAAAAAAAATTAAAAAATATTAAAATAAAAAAACGTTACTTTTTGTACAGTCTTTAAGACATTAACTTCAATTTATGTTACACAAATACGTCAATTTCATCCTTAAGTGCTTCAGTGGTGATTAGTTTTGAAGTATTTCCACAATGTTTGTTGCATTAAGTTCAAATATTACATTTGTCATACCTTTTCAAAATGTTATTAGGTATGAACAAAATGGACGAAAAGTTTCAGTGTAAAATCGACACTTGAGAAATTTAAAAATCTGGCAAAAATCAGAATATTATTTGATTTTAATAAAATCTTTGATACCTATTTATTAAAGGACGATTTTAACAATAAAATATAAAAATATGACACACCCATAAACTACAAATTCAGACCTCCACTGGTCTCGGCAAGAGTGGCGAACGCATGGAACAGCCGAAAATATCAATATTTAAAAAAATAATCTTTGTTCTGATATTGGACATACCAAATTTAACTACCGTTTTTCTTATTAGCCCAAATACACTGAAGCTAGATTAATGACACAATTAACTGTCAAAAAAGTATATTCAAATATATATAAAAGAACGCCGATATTGCGTGTAAATTCAAAGAAATAAGGGGAAGTGACTCCCACTTGGTGAATTACTAAAGTAAAAATAACGGTAACAAATTACAAAGATTCATTCATTGACAATATAGCTGTAGCCGATAATAGTGTCTAATGTTGGAATACAATAAATGAAATTCGTAAACAAATTGTCGAATTTATTGACATAAAAACGAAAGATTGTCTAAGAAACTAATGGATTGAAAGCATTCAATGGGCAACAGAATCATGCAGTAATAATTAGCTTCGTTGATCCAAACCTACCAAGTCAACCGCATTTCGCGGGAGACTCCCGCATTTTGATGCCAAGTGCTGCCCCCCCCCCGCATGTAATGAATTTGTACGAATCTCCCGCATTGAAAAAAAAAACTTTCCTCCTATGTGCAGACCTACCAAGTCTCCTGAATTTTGTTGATTGTCCTGGTTAAAAATTATGCTAAGATAGGTTTTCAATACACTGAAATAGCTGTTTTATAGCTTCTAGAATTGAAAATTCTTTTAGGAAATCTCCCTGAGAATTTATAAACCTTGGCACGTCTGTTGATCAAACAAGTATGCCACTAGTGTAGTATGCGTACGAACATGAACACCATATAAAATAAACAGGGAGTTTGTATTAAAAACAAAAGAACAACACTTCATTGAATTTATGATAGAAACCAACCAACCAAGAGTTATGCAAATTAAACTACTTTTTTCTTTATCGATTTCAATGAAAACTAAGCTGAAAGACGAAAAATATGTATTAAGGCTAAGAAAAAGTCATTACTGATCTTTTAGAAACTCAAGTGCATTTAAATCAACTCAGTTCCATCAACGATTTAAAGTAATAACTTACCGAAGATGTTCTGCAGAACCTCCAAGGGTTGGTTAATGATATCAAAAAGCCCTGGCATTTTGTTTATTCAAAGTAATATTCGTTTGCTGATAGAAAAAAAGTAGCAAGGCAGTCGACACAATAATGTTTACACCTTTGTAAATATGGCGGGAAATGTTATAATCTCAAACCCAAAACTCTCCTAACTCCTCAGCATATTTTATTTCTACTACTATTTTAAAATAATATATTTAAATTTGAAGAATATTCTGTTTTACTATGAACAGTTTTATAACGAGTTTTTGTTAACTTTTTTTTTTATTATTATCGTGAGAGATGTTTTCTTCGGGGATAATAAGTATTAGATTTTTAAGAAATTTCTTCTGCGGTGAATTACAAATTTTTTCTTCAACTTATTAGAAACTGTCAACATTAGATCAACATAGGTTTCTTCAGTTTTCAAGTGATTCTCTGTGTATGCATCACGTGTACAGGCCGCACCAATGAAACTAGAGGGCTGAAAATTTAAACATTTACTCTTTCCTTATACTTATCATGTCTAGAAAAAAGGGTTTTTTAAATTTTTTTTGTAAATTCCCCTCCAAAAGGTTCTAGTGGGGGTTCAATTTACAATATAAATCCATGCTAAATTGGTTCCTTTTTTTTGTGTCCGGCTGCATTCACGATTATTTTTTGAAAATTTGGACTTTTTAGTGATCCAACAAAAGGCGAGGGAAGTATTCATTGATCACCTCTGTTTCCAATTTTTTAATTGATCAACCCCAACACAGCATGCTGCAAAAAGATGTTGGTTGCATGACGGTTTCTATTGAGTGACTAACCAGACCTGTTATATATGTGTATATATTTATATATATATATATGTTTGTTATGTGGATTTAAGGGAATCTAACAGAATGGTAGATATGATTAGATAATGTGGAAAAGAAAGATTGAGAAAAGCCTGTTACGTCTCAAACATATTTAATATGATGCGAGCAACTTCATCAGAAGAAATTTGAACATTGCAGAATTGAAAGTAGAAAGGTAGTTTTTTCTATGCCTGATTTATTTGGCTGAAAGTTCTTTGTGGGTCTTTGAGCTGGTGGGTGTTTAGAGTAAGTGGGTCTGTGTATGTGTATCAGCTATGAAGTGGGTAGGGATAGGGGGCGTAGACCTAATCTAAACACAAATAGGCAACCTTTAATACATCAGCTGTCATCTCAGTTATTGATTGTCTGAACCATTAATTGAGGTGACAGCTGATAAATTAACGGTTGCCATTTTTTAAAACTAAAATCATTAACAAAAAATGATATTTCCTGCATGCCAATAAAATGTTTTCACGTGCCACATTGGGCATGCATGCCATTGGTTCGCCACCCTGGCCTAGACTATTCAGATCACTGCAAGGCTACAAATCAAAAACCAAGAAAGGGACCAGCTCTAAAGCTGATATGTTGGAATGTCTGGACAATGATGACCAGCTTTTCCGAAAACCTTCAGGACATCAATGACTTAAGCAAAGCGGCTGTCATAAACGACAAACTTAAAAGACTGCATGTGGAAATTGTTACCCTCCAACACGGCTGGCAGATTCAGGCACACTGAAGGAGAAGAACTACACTTTCTATTGTCAAGGAAAGGGCTCTGCTGTTCGGCTCACATAACACACATGCATTCACTTTTGCGCGCCAAGCATTCACAGACATTTCCACAAGGAAAGTAAGTAAGTGACTAACACACTACACGACAAAACAAGTGTTATTACAAGCTTTCTTAAAAACTTTAATTCTATTGACTCTTTTGTTTCAAACTGATGAACACTTCTTAAAGGCTGTAAACCAAATCTTTGATTATGCACAAGCAACTTCGCAAAGACCTCAGCAGTTGATTTATATGCTAGTGTAGCGGTCATTTTTCTTAAAGTACCAAAATAGGGCTAAAAAATATCAAGCTGGCTTATCACCTCGATGGAGCCAGTTCTGAACCCTATGAAGTACGAAACTAAGAATTAGCTTCCTTTTTTTGTGACGTCAGCACAATTATAAAAACCCTAGTTTACAGCTACTACTATTGCTACTGCTGCTGCGGCCACTGTCCGCCATAACAGGTCCACTCTCATTATTACCTTTTTACCGCTATTTTCAAATGGAGAAACTATCTACATTCTCTCACAACTTAATTAACTTCTCCCTTGTTAACATCTTTATATCTTTACAAATCACAACCTTGTAGCAACCCCAAGTCTACACTAGCAACTAGACACACCCAACCCGTCGTAACCTTTTCATTACCTGTTTCAACATTTCTATCACTCAGTATGCAAAGTGCATACCATCACCATTTAAAATGCACACAAGAAGCGGCACCACAAGGACGAATTAACAAAGAAGAATTAACCAATATATGGTATCCCCTAGAATGGACAAACGAAATCTACCCTGTAGATTGAATAATAGTCCAGCTGTTATGGGTCACATATTATAAGTATCATGCAGAATGTGACAAAATTTAAGACAAACAGACATCTGATCTGATAACAGCTGAAACTTTGTGACTGTAGAGAATATACAACATATATGATATTTATTTATAAGTTGAAGTAATGAATGAAGGATTGTGATGCGTCTTGCATCGAGAAGTGTTCATCAGTTGATTGGAATGAAAGAGTCAATTGAATTCATGTTCTTAAGAAGTTGGAATAACACTTGTCATGTCAATGAGTGTATGCATATAGTGTATAAATCAGGGACTTACTTGCCTTCGCCGAAATGTCTTTGAATATACTTGGCGCACACAAGTGAATGCGTGTGTGTTATGTGAGTCATACAGCTGTGCCGACAGGCATGCGGCTGCGACTGACGAAATCTGTCTGTCAATTTGTTTATAACGGAAATAAGTAGGCTCCCACGGGCCTTGGATTTTAGATTCATTTTCATTGGTCAAAAAATAGTTGATATCTAAAATAATTGTTGAGCTGCTGCTGCTGAGTCTATTTGAATTATATAGTTGTTTGAACTCGCGCCTTTTTCTACTTCATTGGCACAATTCTTTGGAGCCTATTTTGTTGAGATTTTTGGAGGATAAATATTTGGAGATGAGATCCGACAGGACTTTAAAAACCAAGATGAGGACACCACTTTGCGTAAATCAGTGTATAATGATATTTGTTTACTTTTACATGGTCAAATCCATTTATATAACTCCCAGACGCTGTTGCGAATATTTTGTGTTCTTTTGGAGCCAGCATTCTGCATTCATCTATTATGTGATTTACAGTCTCATCTTTTTCTTTACAAAGGCAACATTGTTGCTTTTCTATATTTTATCACGACATTTACCTTGACATATGTTTAGTAGTATTAGATGTTGTAATAATAGTAGTATCTTCTCACTGCAGATATCTGGGAACAATTGCTGTGGATCAATTGGCAGATTGTAGATGTGGCTGTACCGTGTCACGTGTACAATCAATTTTGAAGATTCTACAAATCAATAACAGTCTCCTCAGTATTTAAGAATCTCAAGGTAAGACAAGAAGAATTGAAAATTCGAGAAGAGTTGAAACTGTCCAGATCACAGCGAGGTGCTGGAGACTTCTGGAAATCTGCTGACACTTGATCCAAGCAACAACCACACAACACCTAAGGTGAATGTATAAATACATTATTATTAGTATTAGTATTATCATATTTCTTGTATTTGCATGTCCACACCAGATGTCTGGTGGTTATCACTGGAGATTGAGTGACAGCAAGTCTCCTCAAATTGCCAGCATTTTACTTAGTATTCTCGCAGACCCCAACAGTGCTGTGGTCTGAGATGTCTCAATCCTCTCTTGAATCTCTAATTCACCCATTCTTGATTCTAGTGTTTCTGGCATGGTTAAAAATGCACCAATTATAATGCATACAACCTTAAGCCTCATTTTATTTTTATTTATTTTATTAGATGAAGTATTGTAAATCATTATTATTAATTTTTTGCTACTATTTACCTACATCTTAATTGTTGTTACTTTTTTAAATAAAAATAAAATAAAATTGGATTACCAAAACTGAACTACACGTATAAGCAACACTCAAACATAAAAAGGAAATTTACCAAAATAATGTACTTCCTGCTGTGCCTGAATAAATATTCATCCCCTTAAAATACGAAGACAGTTATGTTCCCTTTTATTACCATCTCTCATGATAAAATACACTTAGTTTTCAACAAAAAAAGAGGAAAAGAGGATTGCTTAGGCACTCAATAGAAACCGTCATGTTACCAACATCGTTTGGCAGCATGCCGTGTTGGGGTGATCAATTAAAAAAAGAGGTGATCAATGAATGAGTTACTTCTCTTGCCTTTTGTGAGATCACTAAAAAGTCTGAATTTTCAACAAAAAAAAGCAGGCACAAACTAGATATCAATTTAACATAAACTTACATTGTAAATTGAACCCACCACTAAAAACCTATTTAGGTAATTTTCAAAAAACAAAAAGGAAGTTTTTTATAACAATAAAGGAGTAAATGTTGAAGCCCTCTAGCTCCATTGGTGTGGCCTGTATATATGATACAAATATAGCCAGTCAGCTGGACTGACTTGAAAACTGAAGAAACCTATTTTGACAGTTTTGGTTGACGTTTCTAACTAGGTATAAACCAGTCAAAACTGGTTTAGGGTTGGCAATCGAGAAATAAAAAATCGAGATTGTCGTTCTCGGAAATTTCTTGTCTCATTTCTCTTTTTTTTTCAACAAAATCTCATCTCGTTTCACGATTCATACTTCCAGATTATATTTAAGACCTCAATTTTAGCTTTCAATAAGGTTTTTTGCCTTAACATAAAGCTAAATAGTTTGACCTAGTTTTGACCTAGTTTTTTCATACCAAAATTGGACCGACTACTGCCGATTTACTTGTGGTTTACAGCCTCATCTTTTTCTCTACAAAGACAACGTTTTCTTTTTTTCTGTGTTTTGTCCGTCTTTGCCTTGATGTGATTTGTTCTATAATTATTATTTATATACTCGTTGAGTTTTTACACCAGTAGTAACTGGTGGCTTTCACTAAAGATCAAGCAAAAGCAAGACCCCTCAGCACTCTCCTCAGTATTCTACTTGATTTTAGTAATACTGTCATCTGGATGGTCTCAATTCTCCCTCAGACCTCTAACCCCTCCTTTCTTTTTACAAGGTTCTTTGAGACTGTTCCAAGTGTACCATTAATGATGGTCACAACTGCCACCCACATGTTCTACAACTCCCTCATCTCCCCCAGCTAAATATTTTGTCCAGTTTTTCCCTCTTTCAATTTCACTCTGTTGTCTGCTGAAACAGTGACATCCATATTATCTTCCTTTTGAAGAAGTACGAGAATAAACATGGCTGGGTGATCCACTGGGAATGGTGTAAACAATGCAGACCAATTGTATATGTATAAACCAGAAGAAGAGAATAGAAAAGTAAAATCTCATTAAATCTAAATCTAGTCATTATAGACTAGATTTAGTCTCCTGGACTGGATTGAGTGATCAGTTTGAATTTCAAAGTGCTATAGAATTTTACTTTTCTATTCTCTTCTTCTGGTTTATACATATACAATTGGTCTGCATTGTTTACACCATTCCCAGTGGATCACCCAGCCATGTTTATTCTCGTACTTCTTCCGAGCTAATTTTCTGCCATTCCCCCATACAAGGAGAAAGTTGAAATAAATAGTCTCACAAAGAACCAGGTGTCAGCTGGACTGTAACGCCCAAACCAGAACTCCAACGGTGTCTCGCTAATGAGATTTTAAGTGGATCGGGGGCCGACTCCACCATGGTGAGTGTAATCTTTTGGTTGTGTTTAGTGTCTCTGTTCCCACTTCCGGTCTACGTTTTCTGGGACCGGAAACGGAATGGGGTTGCTGGGAGCTTGTTTCGGCATGTTTATTGATTTAACATATAGATACATTTATATAAACATTACAGTGAGGACAGAGAGAAAAAGAGAAAATAATAATCTACACATTGACATGTCGGGACATAGAAAGGGAGATAAGGATTGGGAAAAGGAAGCGCCAAGCGTCATCATAAGGTGATAACTTTCAGGGTATCACCAAGCCAGTTATCCGTTGTAACCGCAGATTCCAATCCAGTAACATGTCCAGATGTGGAAAGGGAGGAAAGGATTGGGAAAACGAGGAGCCAAGCGTCAACTCGCTAATGAGATTTAAAGTAGGTCCAGAAGCCGTCCCGAGGGAGTTCCCGAGAAGGACACCCCAGCTCCTCTAGCTGATGGGATTCCAAGCAAGTCAGGAACTCCCTGGTGAATTTGTGGGGATCTGAGTCCCATATGAGAGGGGGACTCCAGATTGATTGCACCGACGTAGCGTTAGAATACCTTGACTTATGACACTAGGGATGATTGAAAAACACATGTTCCTGCACACACACATTTCGCCCATATAAGGATCCAGAAACAGGCTCTGGGCAGTTTCACAACGAGCGCCCACGAGATCTCTATGCATTTCTTAGCCCGTCAGAAATCACAACAAGAGTCCTAAGAATATTTACAACCAGTGAATTACGGTGACTAAGTTTTTACCTTCATCTTGGCTTTATCATTCTTACATGCTCAAAAAGTTCAATTTATTGTGAACTACGACATAGCCACACCTATAAGCTTCATGCTAAGAACTTATTCCTTCCTTATCTATTTGTTGATCCACGCTATTTGTGTTTATTTTGCTTGTATCAATGTTTTACGTGCAAACACTATGTATGCTATATTCATTGATTCATGTGGCTCGTATTCATTTTGCCTGTGTCATTTTGCATTCAAACACTATGTATAGTGTATTCATTGA
Organism: Architeuthis dux; assembly: GCA_006491835.1. Taxonomy (NCBI): domain Eukaryota; kingdom Metazoa; phylum Mollusca; class Cephalopoda; order Oegopsida; family Architeuthidae; genus Architeuthis; species Architeuthis dux. Next base: position 211,993 of record VCCN01004959.1, read on the forward strand.
TTCATGCTGCTCGTATTCATTTCGCTTGTATTTGTCGTTTTGTGTCCAAATGCTATGTATGTTGTATATTGTTGATTCTTACTGTTTTCACCACACTTGTTTCTCTGTTTTAAATTGTGGCCTTGTATTGCTTGTATGCCGTCTTACGTTCAAACGTTATGTATGTTGATTTATGATGTTTAACTGCACTGTGTATTTGCCTAATTTGCGGCTTCATCGTTGCATTGCAATTTTCATGTTGTACTGAGACCTCAGAGAATAAATATTGTTTATGTACATCAGTAAGAAGCATCCAACCTTTTTCTTCATGACCGGTGTGTAGTTATATTCTACTTTCTCCTCTACCTTAGCCTTAGTATAGTCTGTTCTAATACACTTGTTCTGGGTTGCTATTAATAGAGATTCAGTTTCTCTCTTCAAGTATCCTCTGCAAAACCATGCCCATCTCATTTTGTTTGCAATTTCTTTTGTTTACCTATTGAAATCTCTATGGACTTGTTTTTCTTCACATTTTTGTTGAGGAGCAAGATATAAAAATTGATCACTACACAATTTGTGTATCCTATGTTCTGGCCGTGGCTGGCTCCAACAATTATTCTAACCAACAATGCATGTTACCATATGTCTATTACTGATTGTTTTTGCAGAACTTTGTAATTTCACATTTGCATGCTAATGTGAAATAAATAAATTTATGATTGTATCTTATTTGTATGGAAAAAAAACTAAATGCTTATTTTATACCCTGCTGAAGCATCCTCCACCTCTTTCTTTTCTTTTTATATAAATTATATGTACATCATCTCTGGGGTGTAAGGCTTTATGCATGATCATCATTTTTCTCTTGTTTGATTTGTTAAAACCTCTTTTAAGCAATTCACCTACACATATCAAGAACTCAGCCAATTCATGAACTGATGCATTCATCCTGCCTTATAAAACATGATCTTGGATGTGCTGAACTTGTTCAATAAAATACTAACAAAGGAGGCTTTATAAATCAATCTTTATTATTATTGGATGAAGTATTGTAACACACCACTTTTTATTAAATTTGACTAGTCTTCATCCAATAATAATACAACTAAAATTAGGATGAAGGTAAAAACTAGTCAAATTTAATAAAAAGGAGGCTTTGTTTATCTTGCAAAACAGATTTGAAAATGATATTTCTAATATCCACATTAGATCTTTTAAATAACTGGACTTAAAAATAACTCCATTGAAACTTTTGAACTGGTTATATATGTAGATGATATTTTTATACTCTGGTCCATCAGGAAAATGTATACAAGAGAAGTGGATGACCAAGATTACACATATAACATTCCATGCAAATGTGGAAAAGAATATGAGAGAAACTACCCTACCCCTGAAAGTCAGACTCAAAGAACATACAAAAGCTATTCAACTATTCCCATTTTCATAGTATCACCATGGCATTTCAATGTTCTTCAAGTTTAATTTTCAGGGATTAGCTAGTTTCTCCCTTATATTCCCTACCACAATTGCATGGGATATTATATACATAGTTTTGGGTCACATTTTGCTTACAAGGTGATCTGACTTTTGTGAGTTAATTGCATAGAGTAGTTTTGTTATGGAAAACTACTCTGATATTGTTATACACTGATTTATTCAAACTGTTGTCATCATCTTGATTGTTATTGTTACAATGTTTCGGCTGTTGTAACCTCAGGCCTTCTTCATGTGTCTGTCGTATTTGGTAAAGTTCTTGGAATTTTGAACCAAACCCTTTATTCAATTCACAGGGGTAGACTATTCTCATTCCACTGTTCCATGCTAGGAGATATATTGCATTAGTAAATCTTTCTGTGTTAATTTGTCCTAGTGATGCTGCTCCTGCTCACTCCACTAAACCAGTGTATATGGATTTCACTGACTGACCCAGGGATTGAAATCACAACTACCAGGTAAACTGCAACACTAAACCAATATTTGTATTCACAAGCCATTGCCCCATAGGACAATCAGAATTAACCATAAGAATTTACTAATACAAGATATCTCCTAGCATGGATAGCAGAATGAAAACAGTCCACCCCTGTGGATTGAATAAAGGGTTTGGTTGGACAATTAATGTGAATTTGTAAGTTTAATTTTTACATTTTAATTTTTTTTAAATGTTGAAATATATGGGCTGTAAATTTTTGCTGTACTTGGTGTTTTGATCGTCTTTTACTTTTACTTCTGTTTTACATGTTAAATTCTAATTAGGAGGTGATGACAGGTGTATTTATACACCTGAAGACAGACGATCACATGATGATAAAAACAGCAAGGATGAGAATATTAGTCCAAATAGCTCAGAGAGAATAACTTATCTCTAGGTTTTAGACCATATTCTTTGATGACATCCATCAAAATTAAGAATTATGGTGCATCTTTGGATTTTAGAAATAAAACATGAAGTCATACAGAAAAAGTAGTTTTTAGTTTTTATTTATCAACATGCATATGTATAATTCTAATTCAATAAGTCTAGAAAATCTTATGAGAGTATTGAGTTTATAAATTTTTATAAAATCTTAGTGAAAAAATTGTTAACAAGTGTAACATTCCTTCTACAGGTTTATCCAAAATTGTTTTAGAAAGTTCTAGAAGCACCAAACATCTTAAATAATAATAAATTAAAAGAAATTAATCATACTTAACTCAAATACTAAAAAAACTGCTTTATTTTCATTTGAATGACATTTTTCTTTCATCTTGCTTTACAGTTTTTCAGATGGGTTCTTTACTTAACAGTTGCGATGATCTTCCCTGCCCTCTCCATGCAAGGCTAAACTGGAGTATTACCTTACCTAATTCTAAATATTAGAGAAGTTTATAAGTGCCTTGCATAAAGTGAAACAAAATACATTCTAATATAATAATAATAATAAAAAACTACAAATTCAGACCTCACAATTTCTTCTCAGCAAGAGTAGCAAACACATTGAACAGCCTAAGTGAAAAGACGGTCACATCCAAGAATAACAATATTTTAAAAGAATTATCCTAATTCTGATATCTGATATACCAATTTTCTTATTAGTTTAATCCCACTCCAACTAAACTGAAGCTGGCTTAATGGCACAATTAACTGCTGTCAAAAAAAGCCTATGGCAAGTATATTCAACTATATTAATATTTCACTGGACTATTATACAAAACAGGTACGTGATCAACGCCTTTTAGCAGCATGCCATGTTGTGGGTGATCAATGAATATGTTACTTCTCTCGCCTTTTGTTGGGCAGTGATCACTAAAAAAGTCTGAATTTTCAAAAAATAAGCATGAATGCTGCCGGACACAAACTAAGGGATCAATTTAGCAATAGCTTACATTGTAAATTGAACTCCCCCACTAAAAACCTATCCCGGGGGGGGGGGTCAAAAAACTGTTTTTACTGACATAATAAGGAGTACTAAAGTTTAAAATTTTCAGCCCTCTAATTCCATTGATAAGCCAGCCAGCCGGACCAACTCAAAAAACTGTGGCGACAGTTTTGGTTGACGGTTTCTAATATAGATTTGAAAGGAAGAAATTGCCAAAATGTACCAAATTTTGCAAGCGCGGTACCAAACGTCAAAAAATAGCGATTTGGTACGAACGTACCAAAACTGTCAGTGCTGCCTGACTCCAAGAGAGTAAATCCAAAAATCAACAACAGCAACCGGCGTGAGTGGCTGGTCGTCGTGTTTCCGGTTCCGTTGAATGACGTGGTGTGTGAAGCAATGGCGGACCGACACCGCAAGGAAGCAACTCCTCCGCCCCTTCTTCTCATGCCAGCGAGTGGAGGACTTACCCTTAACCCACCCGAACAACCGAATATTCTTATGCCTGTAGTTCAATCAGAACCTTCTTTATTATGTCCAGGTGAGTGTTGTCACTTCTCCTCACCCGAAGGAAAGATCACCCGATTATGCGGATACACGTTAACAGTACTAACAAAAAAACCTTGTAATCTTTTACGTTTTTTATGGCCATCTCATTTTAAAACCATGTTTAATGTTATTTTCTATAATGCGTATTTATTTTTTTAGTTTTAGATAGTTGTTAGGTGGATCTTTAAAATAATATCATCTATAATTTAGTCTTTCATTATGTCATCCTTCTGAAACTCACGGAGAAAAAAACAAGACTGGCTGCTGATGCAAATACATAAAACCCAGTCTTTAACTCCAGCTTCTATTCCATCTATTATTTGATGATCACTACAACT
>VCCN01004959.1:216230-228052 GCA_006491835.1 Architeuthis dux
TGGTAAATGTTCGTTAATATCTAAGAGTTGTCAGTTTGACAGCTGGCTAGCTATCACTAGTTTGTGAGTTCAAATCACGGTGGGGGAATGGGGATTTTACATATCGGTTGACACCCCAAATTTTGGTGACGATTGTACTTGTTACGGTAGGAAAACAAAGTCCAGAATTGACTTTGTCCTGGAGTTTGACAATAGACGATTGCCAGTCTGCTACTAGAGTTGACTTGAAATTGAACCGAGTTATTAATTTTATTGATCTTAATTTGCATTAAATTACAAATACAATAATTGTATCGTTTGATGAAGTCTATTTTGGCTTCGTTTTCCACCTACACCCAATCCATTATTAAATTCATTGATTTGAGGGGAGGAAATTCATAAAAAGTTTAGTTGTTTTACTCTCCCTCGTATGACTTTAATAAGGAAAGTGGCTTATTTATATATTGAAGTGGCGTAATTTTTGTATGGACTATTTTTCAGTGGCGAAACTACCATCGAGATAATGACAAGTTTGCTGTTTTATTTGTTCTGTAATTGACTTCTATAACACTCTAACACTGAACCCCCCCCCCCGCTCCAGAAACACTAATTCTTTGTAGTTAAATTTAATAAAATACAGTTTTAAATGTTCAAGTTTTTTGCTTTCATTTATTCCTTAATTGACTTATAATCCTTTGTAAATATTGAAATGTATGTGTACTTGCTGTTCCAAAAGAGTTAGTTTAAAATGGTCAAAATAATAGTTTACCCCGCTCCAATTTAGGGCCACAAAGTGACCTAGTTTACGCCACTTCAATATATAATTACCGGATAGTGTTTCAGTTTGTAAAAGACAGAAAAATAGTCTCAACTCAACAAAAACTTTTTGTAGCGATGTTATTGTTAACTTTCTGATTTAATTTTTAATTGAATTAATTTTTGTCCGGTTAACTCCAGTCCAAGTTGTTGACTTTGTTTTCCCCCGTAATAAGAACAACAATCCCACCAAATTTAAGGGAGTAAACCTTTCATTGTTTGACTATCCTGTGTCACGTTAAACCAAAATATAACATTTCCCTGTCGTGATCACAACCATGTGATTGCTAGGCGGCTCTCTTACCAACTGACAAGTCTTTACCTACGAATTTATTCATTATATATACAATACAAAAGTTGCAGTAATCCTCTTCAATTGGATTAGGAGTGGAGTTTGACCCTGCAGCAGCTATATATATATATATATGAAATCAAATTATGGATAATTGTATATCCAATCGACAGAATATGATAATTATAATGACACTTATTAGTGAGAGCCTATATTTACCCGGAGTCGGTGTGAGCGACTACTAAACGAGCGTCCCAAATCGTAAATGTGAATAAAGAAACGAACTTCGTGCGGGGATCGAACCCGCGTCCACCTTGGAAGCCACCTATACGCGGTGCTGTTCTACCACTGAACTAACGAAGATCACATGATAGACAGGAGTCTTTTATCCTACACTAATAAGTGTCATTATAATTATCATATATATATATATCCTTTTTACCTTTTATGCATAGAATTTATTTTTGTTTTAAGAATTAGTCACTCTTCTCTGAAAGGATGTACATGAATATCAGCAAGTTTGTGAAATAGAATAATGGTTATGGCATGGTACATCGAAAAGCCTAAAAGATACACTTGTGTTCGCTATATTTTGTTTATGAATGAAATCGATTGACAGATTGTCAAAAAATTAAAATGATACTTAACAAATATGAAGATATATTTATTCTGAAACCATAATTAAGATTTGATTGTGGAATATTCGAAAAAAATTAGTTAGCTAGCAGTATAAAACTATTTTCGTCAGATGTCAGCTCATGTTAAAGTCTGGGTTTTATGTATTTGAAATATTTTCTTTTTTTAAAAAGATCCCTTTTATACTGGAACACGCTTTCAGATAAAATAGTAAACTCTATCTCTATTAACATGTTTAAAAACAACCTATTAAAAGATACCACACACGTATCAATTTATAAAATTATAAAATACAATATCGTTTGAAATATGTCGTTAATCTTTTTTTTTCAAAAGCGAATACTAGTTTTAAGTTGTTTTTAACTTTTAAAAACAAAACAAGCAAATTTACAGTTCTTTTTCAAGTGAATTTAAAGTCTGAAAAACTCATCTGTTCGTGTATTATTTGTTGTTTTGTGAGAAGAATTAGATCAGGTGATCATGAAGTCAAAAACTGGCTTTTGTTTTTAGGAAAAATGTTTTCGACAGCTGAATGAAATATTGACCTTGTTGCCATCACATACATACATACATTGTTACTAAACCTTTGAATTTAAAGTTGTTTAAGAACGATATTTGTTTGTAATTTTTCACAAATTTTATAAATAAATAAACCATTCAGTTCCTAGCACACACATTATATATTTGTGTTGTATTTTTTAAGGGCTGAGGAAAACATTTTTCACAAAGTGAAGTATTTACCTCTCCAACCTTGCGGAGTGTGTGTATAGTGGGGGAGAGACCCATCTACTGATAATACATGTATTTGTAAAATTTATTTTTGTCTGTAACACCCCAAACAATTAAATAAACATTGTTACTAAACCTTTGACAGAACCTACTAAATCATAATTTAGAAGAGTTGTGTCCCTTGCATGCAGATTCACCGACATTAATTCAACGACAACGAGATGTACAATTTATTGAGATATACAAATTACCGAGAAGGTCAAAATGAAATAAAATTATAAAATAAATTTCAGAAACAAACATTTTTGTTTTTATTTACGCTAAAAAGAATACATAACATTTAAGTTTAAACCAGTTTACGGCAATTGATTTTTCAGTATAGTTCAGCATCATTTCTATATTTAAATGTTTTGAATTTTTAGATATTTATATTTACTTTTTTGATGATTATTTAATTTTTGGCTACTATTTATCTTTATCTTTTAGTTGTTGTTTTTTTTTTTTTTTAATCAGAAATTAAGATGATGGTAAATTATTTATTGTTATGTGTGCTTTATATATAACTTGTATACTTTTTTTTATTTGGGACTCTATAATGTGAAAAATAAACCAGCTGTTTAAACTGCAAGACACCCAATAATTTTCAGGTGTAAGTTATATAGATGATAATAATAGTTTTTAAAATAAATTTCAGAAATAAACCTTTTTATTCACACCAGAAAAGTTAAGATACATGAAATTTAAGTTATACATGAGGTTGTTTTTTTTTTTTTTTTTTTAAATTCCCAATTTTATTTAAACTGAAACAGTTAAGACTTGAAATTTTAGTTACAGGTTAAGTGAAAAATTCAATAAAAATAAGATTAATTTAAAAATCTCTTTGATTTTTTTTTTTTAAAGGGTTTTAGTAATTAAGGCTGAAAATGAAATTACATAATCATGTAAATAATGTGACAGGATTGCAAAAATGTATTTTATGCCCTTCCGGAAAGCTTTTTTTTTTTTTATCTTTTACTTTAAAAAAATTTATAAATGTTAAGGAGCAGTCTGATGATTTTGTCAAGAATACTATTTTTCATGAAATATAAGCGCGCGTGCGTGTATACTTGAGTAGAAATGATAAGAGATAAATAGGGCAATATTGTTTCTAAAAACTGGGCACTTTTAACCTTCCCTTTAAGCTTCATGTAATAGTTATAAGCTGTTCTTTGTTATTTTTCTAACAAAGAAAAAAAAAGACACAGGATACATTATAGTCGTAATAATACAGTATTAAGACAAATCAATATAATTAACAGGAATACTTAAGTCATTCAATTGAAACTGTCGTATAATCAATAAATAAGTTACTTCTCTCACCTTTTGTTGGGCAGTGATCACTAAAAAGTCTGCTGAAAAAACAAATGTGGCCGCTGGGCACAAACTAGGGATCAATTTAGCATAAAATTACATTGCAAATTGAAGCCCCTCTAAAAACCTATTTAAAGGGGGAATTTAAAAAAAAACAAAACAAAAACGTTTTTTCTAGACATAAGGACTAAATATTAAAATTTTCAGCTCTCTAGCTTCATTGGTGCGGTCTGTGCGTGTGATACATACATAGCCAGCTAACAAGCCAGACCAATTCTTCGAAAACTGAAGAAACCTATGGTGACGGTTTTGGTTGACAGTTTCTAATAATTAACAAAACTTGTAGAATCCTTCCAGTGATAATGGAGATTGTGTAGGGTAGGGGAGTTTCTTTCCTTTGAATTACGTTTTCTGATCACATTGCTTTATTCTTAAGCTAAACAGGCAGACGGAGAGAAATTTATTTGTATGTTATCCTTATTAGAAACATAGGTTTCTTCAGTTTTCAAGATGATCTGGTTGGATATGTATGTATCACGCGTACAGGCCACACCAATGGAGCTAGAGGGCTGAAAATTTAAACATTTATTCTTTATTATGTCTACAAAAAAAGTGTTTTTTTTTTTTGTTTTTTTTAAATTTTTGTAAATACCCCCTCAAAATAGGGGTTTTTTTTTTGGTTTTTTTTTGCAATGTAAGTTTATGCTAAATCGATCCCTTAGTTTGTGTAATATTCAGACATTTTAGTTAACACTGCACTTCAAAAGGCAGAAGTAACATACTTATTCGTTGATCACCCATTTTTCCAATTTTTTTAATTGCTCACCCCCCCAGGAGACTTGCTGTTAAAAGTCTTGATTGCATTCTAAACATAATTAGTAAATTCAATTTGATTTTTCTTTTTGAACTCGGGTAATAAGCAAGCAACATGCCAATAATAGTTTGAATTGTTTGACTCCCTGAAGATGTACTCACCATCTCCACATAATTATTCTCCAGATGTAGAATGTGTGGCGGTTATGCTATTCGATCTTGCATTTAAAACTTATGCATCACACATTTTTAAAACAAAGTACTGTATATTTTTTAATGTAAGACACAGGTTTTTTACTAAAAGAATTGCCCCAAATCAGCAGTTCAACTTATACTCAGGTGAATGATAATTTATGAGTGATAATGCCCATTGTCTTAACTCAATTCATTACCATGGTTTTGTATGAAATGCTATGTAGTAGTATATGGTGTGTATTGTGTAATATCTATTTTAAATCATTTTTTCGGGTTGATTCATCATCACTGATGAGAATTTCACCTTTACAACCTTGTATCGGTGACAGCTGACCAAGTGCCATAAACTGTGTATTTATAAGAAGGGTATATCTCTCATGATGACGTTATGGCAAAATATGAGAAATTTAATATAAAAAATTCAGGGTCAAAATTGGTGGGTGATATTATATTCGAGTTTTAAAAAAATAACATATTACTGAATTTTAGCTACAAAACTATATTCGAGATTGCAATTTACTCTAGTAAATAAGTCAAGTATGAAAATAACAAATGTTAGCTTGTTTAGTGATGATTGGTGAAAACAGTTGTGGGGGTTAATAATATTTGATTGTGTCTCCTTAATTGGGGTTGCTCTTGCAAGCGAAGTAATATTCGATTGTGTCCCCTTAGTTAGGGTTGCTACCGGCTATAAATCCCAGCTATGAAAAGAACGACTCCCTTCATTTGCCCTCTTACACTTTTATTTGGCTCCCTGTAGTAGTACGTTTTCTGTGGCTGCATGAAACAAAATGTGAGGACTGTGTTTTATTCAACTTTACAATCCTGAACTTTTATCGTCCATAAAAGGTTGTTTTATTACCAGTTATCATCCCATCCATGCGGTTCATCCTTTAATATCTATATGACCTCAAATCTCAATCATCGGATCAGTTTTTGACGCTCAACTCGTTAAACTTTGTCTAAAGTCCTGTCCTGTCTTCATCCTTCTATGAACTTTGAAAGTGACCTGTTAAAAAGCTTCATACACAACTGGTGAACCATTTGCTTTCAAGAATTATAAATCACTGAAGCAGATTATGGATACCTTTGATCAAGGATTACTATTTTCATAGGTGGAGGAGGCTGTATACAAATGACTCTTGATTGATTAGTATTGAACATATGTTGTGTTGATTTCTTATTGTTATTATTTTTTACTCTTAGCAGCTGTTACTCTCTAGGTACAATGTATACAATGTCTTGTGCTACTTTTGAACAAAAAAAGAACAGATTCTCACACACACACACACACCATACTGTATATATGAGAGTGGATCAGTTATTTGCAGAATTTTGCGCAAACATTTTGATTGTATACTGTTTGTGATTCATGGAGAAGCGTTAAGTTAAGTGCATTGACAAGTTAGGAAATTATGTTGAAAAATAAATATTTGTTGTGTAAAATAAATGCTTTTTTCATCATTAAGCTGCAGACTTATTATATACGTATTCAATGGTGAATATATCATTCCCGTAGAAGAAATTTAAACAATTTTTTTTTATTTGAACTAGTCTTATCATAAAAACCCCAAATATGTAACTGAGTATGTTTGTATAGTTGGTTGTCTGTTGTGTCCACTAGTTGAGATATCCTACAATTCATAATGGATTGGTCCACATGAAATACATTGATACAGCAATGAAAAAAGTCAAAGGGTAATAATAACAAATGAGATATGCTGTTTCCATAGCAACAAAGAATACCAATCCAGGTCTATAGACAAACTGGGTCAACGGAATGCGGAATACTGCAAAGAGACTTTCGGCTTCTTTTGATGTTGCCTACAGGGGGGAAGCAGTTGCTAGATTCTTTGAGATGTTTCTGGCCAAAAACTCGCAAAAATGGCCAAATGCAAATATTCTCTGCACACATAGTCAAAATGGGTCAAAGTTTAAATATGACCAAACACTTTTTAAAAATGCCAGATTTGTCAAATTTGGCCATCAACTTTATTTTGTAAGGAAATAAGTTATATTTTTAATAAAATAAGTTTCTTTCTATGACTTTTTTTCATACCACACAATATCAGTGGTGACTTTTCTTAAGTTGAGATTTTCAAAAAACTTAAAATTAGGATACTTGAATTAATAAAAAAAAATTACCTAATAAAATTGCTTTTGACTCCTTATTGTTGATCCAGACATAAGAAACCCTATCAATTTTTATGGGTATATGTTAGTATATATATATATGAGTGTTACAGTTTCACTTTATTTGGTATCTTTTGATTGTGACTGTCTACTACACCCATATGTAGTATGCACATGTAAAAAGATAAAGCATCCCGTCTTTTAATAGACAACTGTTGCATGCGTCAGCTTAGTGATCCTTACAAGTGTCAAGTCTGGTCGAGACTAGGACTTTATTCCTACAAGTTTTTATGACCACCCCCATGGCAGGATGCAAGTCCACTGAAGGGACACCTCTACCCTAATCACACAGCTTAGAGTGTTCTCAATTAGCTGTTGAGTGCACAGGGAAATTTGTCCTAATGAAGAGTTTTCCACACTCTTTGCTGCATGTGAGGCAGACGTGCTAACCATTTACTACCCAAGCAGACAGTATGCATATGCACATGTACAAAATGTTTTATTTTATCTAATTTTGACTTGACAATTTTTATTTATAAAAAATCTCTTTTTTGCCTATTTCAGATGAAGCTGAAGCAGACAGTTTTGTGGGCCAAAGCTTCTCGGAACCGAGCAGCACCACATCTAGCCAACGTGCTTCTCCCTTTTCTATGTTCCAACAGCCCAGTCCTGCTGGTCTAGACCCATTTGCTCAAGTTGGACATCGGCCACCACCTGCGTCTCTGCAATCAACTATTCAACCAAAAACAGATGTATTTAGCCCTCAGCAATCACCTGGATCTCCACTAATCCAACAGCAGCCTCCACCTGCAGCAACACCACCACGTCAAACACCTTTAACGACAATACCTTCACTGCAGCAACCGCAACAGTCTCCCTTGCCTCCAACTTCCCATGTGGTTTCAACTCCACCACAGTTACCCTCTATGAATCCTGTACTAAATTCAATGACAACTCCTGGTGGGCCACCACCTGCAGGACAATCACCATACAGCAGTGGTAAGTTCTTTTAGACCACTTCATGATGGATGTCCTGTGTTGTACTTTAGCCATTTATATAAACTTTTTATAATAAAACATAGAACAAAACAGTTAAAGATTTACAAATAATTTATACAAATATTGTATGATGAACTCTTGTGAGGTGGGGTGATCGCTGCCACTCAATACAAGTATGGCGGCTCCTAGGAGAGCACACTGTTATGTGTCCTCCATGGAGCAGCATGAGAAAGGAACTGGATGCACAGTCGGTGCTAGCTTAGCAAAATGTTCTATTATTCAGCGGTAGAGCATAGGCTGAGACGACCGCAGAACAATCTTGTTGCTGCATACAGACCCTGATATTCCCAGACAGGTAATGACCAGGATTAATGTCACTTAACTTCTGTGATCATACAAGAACTGGTGTATCCAACGGAATTTGGCAGTATGTAAGATGAACTCTTACATGATGTTAAATACTATTATTTTACTCTATAATGTCTGGAAAACTATACCAGTCTTTTTAATGCCCAAATTCTCTTGCTTTAAAGCAATAGCAACAATTTCAGACACAAATGGTTACACAGCATATTGCACAGTTTCTTATTAAATTCACAAAGTTACAAAATCCAGGAGTTCTGTGAATGCAGATTGTCCCATACTAGTATCTACTCTGACACTCTATATATTATGGTTTTGCTTCTGTCTGCTCCTTCCTCTTAGTTCTAAAGCAGCGCTTCTCTAACTTTTTGTGTAGTCCAAGAGGGAAATAATGCTACTAGGTAAAAATAAAAGTCCAGTCTAGAGAGGGTTTTCTGCACTTCTATCTATCAAGTCGAAGGCTTGAAATGAACTCCAAGTTGAGAATGATTTAAGATGTGCTCTCTCACTAATTGACCCACAAATCGAAGAACTGGTAGCACAAAAAACAAGAACAGAAATTATTTTAAATTGGAATTTCAAATGTTGTGTTCTAATTATTTTCGCTTGCTTTCTTTAGTACCAAATACACAGCAGCTGTACAATTATAAAATTAAACTAATTCTTAACATGAACTGAAGCTGTCTAATTATATGCAAAATAAAGTTATTATTTGAAATTATTCTTTGTTGCACATGAAAGGAGGAGGGGGGATACTAGCAATCTTATTGACAAAGGTGGATAATGACTCGAAAAGGTTGGCAACCACTGATGTAGACATACACATGTATTTGTGCGTGCGTGTGTGTGTACGTGTGTATAGTTTCCAATTATCCTACAGAATGTAAAATGTATTTGATATAAAATCTGCAACTGTTTTTTTTCTTCTAAAGTTTTTCTTCATGATTCTCTTCAGCAGGGCCAGCATCAACTCCAAACAAATATCGTCAAAAGGGACCTCTGCGTTATGCTCCCCCACCAACTGATTCCTTCCCAACATTTGGTTCCCCACATCCTGGTACAGTTGGGCCTTCCCCTTCATCTGCCCAGGTACCTGTATCCGTATCACTTCCTCCATCCATGCCTAGTGTCTCTGATACCAACCCTGGGGCTCAGTTCCAGACCCCTCCCATGCCACCTACAAGCATGTATCCGACCAATACTACCAGTGGACTCTATCAACCAGTTCCACCACATTGGTGCTATTGCAAGCGTATAGAAAACAGAGAGGTGTGGTTTCCATTCTCCATAGCAGACTCTTTACGCTTGGAAGCTGCTTTTCAAAGAGGTCAGTTTTTAATACATTATTATTCTTATCACATGAATTATTATAAATCATTATTTTAAATTTTCTGACTACTTTTTACCTTCATTTTAAATTTTCTGACTACTTTTTACCTTCATTTTAAATTTTCTGACTACTTTTTACCTTCATTTTAAATTTTCTGACTACTTTTTACCTTCATTTTAAATTTTCTGACTACTTTTTACCTTCATTTTAAATTTTCTGACTACTTTTTACCTTCATTTTAAATTTTATGACTACTTTTTACCTTCATTTTAAATTTTATGACTACTTTTTACCTTCATTTTAAATTTTATGACTACTTTTTACTTTCATTTTAATTTATTAGTTGCTTTTTATGGCAACTTTTTTTGAATCGGAAATAACGAATAAGCCTTAAGTGGAATTTGAAACCACATCCCCATAAAGAGCATGCTTAGCACCCTCTTACTCTACAAATTGAGCTACCAAGACTCAACCAGAAATCAAAATAACACCCATAACCCTTCCTTCATTCCGATTGGCAGTCGTGTTTGTTTACATTTGGTAGTTTCAGTTTTTAATACATTTTTATTTATTTGCGACAAAACTATTAAATTAAGATGAAGGTAAAAAGTGGTCATAAAATTAAAAATATGTTTTTGTTTAGATTGTTTGGAAAATAGAGGCCAATTTGAAATAGGTTTCAGATTAATCTGAAACCTAATTGTCATGCTTTTTAATTTTTTCATTTAGGTAAGTAGTCAGTGTTTGTTGCCAACTTGAAATACTTGTGCCACATTTTGGTGTGTTCGACAAGGGTTTTCCCTCCACTAGCACACTGGCTAGATTTTTCAAAAAATGGCTAAAATTGGGTAGATTTAATTTCCAGGTAACTGTATACACTCCATTAGGTATACAGCGACTTGAAAAAGTATAAATAAAGTAAATATTTCTATATAAAGAACGCTACCTTTAGATCAAGAATAACATTATTTGAACATTAATATCTGATCAATTGTTGTATAGTTATACTTTTAATACCTTTTGATTTTGGAGCATATACAGTTACCTGGAAATGAAATCTACCCAATTTTAGCCATTTAAAAAAAAAAATAAGCTAGTCACTTTTAGCCATTCAAAATATCCTCCTTATGAAACTTATTCATCTCTTTTTCCATCGATCACCCCCAACACAGTATGCTGCCAAAGGACGTTGGTCAAGTGATGGTTTTTATTGAGTGACTAACCAGACCAGTTTTTTCTTTCATATTAAATTACTTCAAATAAACGTTTTTGGCCTAAAAAATGTTTTTTTATGTCTGTCTAATTTACTGCAATGGTTTTTGTCCTTTGTAGGTTGTCTTGATTCCGAAGTGGTTGCTACTGATGGTGGTCGGTATGATGTATCAATTAGCCAAAGGATGAGAACAGCTGTGTACTGGGATGAGGAACCTACTCATGTTAGGCGCAGCACTTGGTTCTACAAACGAGAAGGGGACAATAAATATGTGCCTTACACGGAAGCCTTCGCCCAAAAATTAGAGGTTTGTATTGTGATAAATGGAACTTCTACTATCTTCAGCTACATTTAAAGTAAGCCCTAGTTGCACCTTTTTATCCAAAAGTGCACACGCAGGGTTAGTGTATGGTCCGTGAAAGCTAGCTGGTCTTACTCTTTTCTCTTTCCATCTCCCAGTCACTGTAGCAAGCCTTAACAGGCACAAGGGGAAGCATCAACCAGAAAGAGGAAGTCGTTTTCCGTAATTTTCTGTTTATTTCTCTAACGCTACAAGTTGTCAGCCATGGTTGATGAAGATTAGCGGCAAGAAATGTGACAGGTATTTTTTTAAAGTGGAAAACCTATCAAGTTCCTATTTTACATCTGAACCAAAGTCAGATGGAGTGCACTCTTTGTTGCTTTGGGAGCCATGTCTCTCTAGATTTTTATATACAGAATATTAAATTTTATAATTGTCACCTACTTGGCACTAGATAGAATGTTGTTTTAATGTCATTTTGGTGTATAGAGATATGTTGATCACTATAATATAGTTTGTAATTTAAAACATATCACATAAAGAAAGAGGAAATAATTGGAGTCATTTCCATTTTATCAAATATGCAAGCAGAAGAAATATAGTAAGTAAAGAATTTTCATTAAGGCATATAGATATTGTTACTATATATATATATTTGTTACTATATATATAT
>VCCN01004959.1:234552-258506 GCA_006491835.1 Architeuthis dux
ATGAGGATCTCAGTCCGAACACCTCATCTCAGAAATACCGAATTCTGCCACCTTTGCCAGCACAAATTTCTATAAAAGGGAACTACAAGATTATTTTGCTAACTATAAATCATTTGTTTGTAAAGACCACCATTTTTCTGTTCAGCCAAACTTTGTTCCTATGTTAATTGTTCATTTAGTCATCCATATGATGAAACGGTTCTCTTTTAATTGATAAGAAACAAATTGATGCTGAAAAATTATTAATTAAAAAGTTGTGAAATTAGTGGAAGCTAATGATGAAGTGGGTAATATTTTTACTTGGTCAAACTCAGTTGTCCAACTATGAAAAGAAACACCTCAAGAGACTTAGGGAACATTTGTGTTGAAGAGTCAAAATTGATTGTATGACCAATAATACTTGCTTCCTTTCTTGAGATTCCTCTTAATGATAAGTTTTCAGTAAGGCTTTTCTTTCATTTTTTATTTTCACAATATCACTAAACTCTCTTGTTTTATTTTTTTTCTCTTTGAATTTGAAAGTGGGTGTGCTTGTCTTTGTCTTTACTTTTCTGAATGGGTTTTATTCTAGCTAGAAACTCACTCAGCTAGTTGCCTTCCCCTTTTGTACTTTCCACCTATTTACATATTTACACATTTATAGTCATTTTGAAAACTTCACAAAGGGTTGAATTATGAGAATAGGATTGATTGAGATTCGATAATTTATTTTGAGAAGGCATATCAAAATTTGACAATGAACTTCCATTATTTTTTTTATTAGGTTCAGACTCTATATATTTCACCAGTCATGAAATAATACTAAATATAGTAGATGGCACTAGTAATACTTGTCAATAAGCCAATTGTACGCAGTTACCAAATATTAAACAATATATACAAATATTTCTTAATTGGCAAATCTAAAAAAATTAATTGAATACAATCTTTTAAAATGTCCCACCTGAAGAGAACCAAAAATTACATTGATTGGAACATTGTGCTGAAAACAAAAATATGAATCTGGATAAATCCTCAAATCTTTGCAAATTTTTAGATTTACATTCAATAAAAATAGTAGACAATATTTTGATGTATATTTTTCATTTCTCTAAAGTAAAATAAAGTTAAAAATCTTATATTAAAAGCCATTGTCAGTTTTTTGTCTGTTTGTCATGCTAAAACAGATATATAAAATTAACGATACCCTGCTGTGATTCGAGTGTCCAACCTGGAGGTAGTCAGTCAAGTAGCGTATCTGATGGGTCAACCTTACACTTCTTGAAAATTGAGTGAAATTGAGCCAGAGTGTGTTATTGCAAACACAACTAACCAAGCAAGCAGCAGGCGCATTTCCAACGGCTGCTACTGATTATAGCTTTATTCGCTTACCTGTCACTGCTTTTGTTTACATCCAGTACAGAGTACTGCAAAAACCAAATGGGGAGTCATAGGGATCAGAACAGTGTGTTGCACCAATCCATAATTTAGTCATACATAACAAAATTAATCCTGTCATTTTTGACGGGTACTATGCTAGTAAGAGTTCAAAAATCAGCATTTTTTTCACCCCATCAAGCTTTGTCACTTTCCAACCATGTTCATAAGGAAAGATGTCTGACAATTATATAAGATATATGTACAATTTTCATTTTTGCTATATTTACTTTTTATTTTATGTTTAGATGAGTTAAGTCTATATACAAGAAGCTGACATAGTCCTTCTGTCTACATTTGAAATGTTGCTACTGGACATTTTCCTCAGATGCCAATTACCAATTGACTGATTTTCAAAAGTTTAGTAACTGAAAGAAAACTGGGAAATCATTAGTGGCTAGTTTTTGGAAGGACCAGATCTGAAAATAATTTTCTATGCATATTTTTATAAATTTTTATGAATTTGTTTATGAATCTTTCAGAATATCAGAACATTTTAATTAATTTTTGAATTGCATTCCCCACCTGTGTGTGTTTCACTAATCTTCTTCCTCTGAAATATCTTCTGATGTTTTTATCGTTTTTCTCTATTATAAATATTTCTTATTCTTCCTTCTATATATAGATGTAGTGTTTTGTGTTCTGTTAGATTTAAATGTAGTTTCTTTTTCTTTCGTTTTTTTTCTTGCATGAAGTAGATCTTATGTTGTTTTTATGTAGGTAAAAAGAAAAACTTTCATAAATGTGTATTTTCTTTATCACATTCATAGTCTTTTAAGCAACACACCATTTCTCTCTTAGTGATACACATTCATACAACTACCAAATCTTAGCCATTCTTTGAAAAATCTAACCATTTTTAGCCATTCAAAAATAGCCGTTCTCAGTGTGTGAAAGGTTGCAAAGATTGCCCTTCTTGGAAATATACATTAAGCTCCAAAAGTTTTTGGAACGTTTTGGTGTGAAATATCTAAAGAAACTGAAGGAAAATGAGGTTCTTTATTTTCTGGGAGTGATTTCAAGAGATGTGTGAAAGACATGGGAACACTGGGTAATGTTGGCATGGTCCTACAATTTTGAGGAGGGCCTATTGCTTGCCATTACCTTTTTTTATAAATAGTTCTAGTTCTTTTATTCTGTTCTGATATTTGTCAATACATTGTATATACACTACATGTGCACCCATACATAAATCCTCCGTATATGGCTCTGATTACAAAAATACTTGTATATACACTACATGTACATGTGCACCTATACATAAATCCTCCGTATCTGGCACTGATTACAAAAATACTTAATGAGCAGTTTGAAATGGGACCTACAGTTCCCATCTGGCCTGAGCCTATTATCAGCTCTGCCCGCCTCTGTCTATAGGTCCACACCTACACACACCTCTCTTGAATATTGATATTCATAAACACATAAATATACTTGTGTATTTTCACTCAATTTTATCTCTATTCATACATACTGATCATTGTGGTTTGATTGCTTAAGAGGTTGGTTCTGATAATGCCAATATGATCAATTAATATTAGTAATATCGGCAAATAATGGAATTTTAAAGTTTTATACTGTGAAATCTTGAGGGTATGAATACGCACTCTAAGCCAGAGCTTTCCAAACTTTTTGCATTGGCGACTCACTTTTTAAAAATAAATTTTTTTTGTGACACATTACTTAAATTTTATTAGCCAAGAAAACTATCTTATGAAAAATATACAAAATTATAATTAATTTTGCGACACACTAAAGTGTTGCGACACACAGTTTGGAAAGCTCTGAATTCTTGTCCACATATCACTATCTACATTATAATAAGAGTTTTGCCATCCAATACCTTCTCAAACGTGAAACTGTTGTTCAAAACAATTTTCAGCTGCTTCTATTCTTGTACATATATGCCAAAATACACTTGTGCATTCATTCACCATGTGCACATATCCCTGCATGAACAAGTAAACCTATATATACACACCAAACAATACACATACCTCTTTATTTTTATTATTTCACATTTTTCTTGTAAAGGATAGAATGTTGCTGTTATTAGATATATTTTTAAAAAAATATTTTCCAGTGTTTTTTGTGTTTTTAAACACTTACCATTTGGTTGTGTATGCATGGTGTCCCAATCTATAGAAGTTATCTAAGACAGAATGAATACACTTCAAACACCTTTTTTATTAAAGAAATAAAAACAAGTGAATACAGTGCTCATCATATAAAAAAAAACTCTCTCAGAATTACAGGGTGGGTGAGAAATAACCCCATATTAGAAATTATATGTAACTTTTGTATATCTGTGAGTTTTTTCCACTGAGATTAACCAGGAAATCAAAACAATTTCCAATAGGGAGCTTCTTTTCACCCACCCTGTACATGTCCCACTATAATTATTTATATCTCAATATCAATTTTGTATTCTCTCTTAATTAAATCAAATAAAAAGAGAATTTATGAAAAATATAAAATTTAAATATATATAGGGTGGGTGAGAATTAACCCGATTAGAAATTATAGTAACTTTTGTATATCCATAAGTTTTTTTCACTGGAATTAACAAAGGAATCAAAAAGTTTCTTTTCACCCACCCTGTATAACATGGATGCCTACAGTTTTTCTGACTGTACGTTAATACTTTGAGTTGGTATATATTTCAGGGATTATTCCTTCTATAGCAATAACAAGGCAATCTTTCCAGAAGAATTGTCTGTTGGGGATATGGTTGTCTGCTTTTGGGATATGGTTGATTTTCATCTGAAAACTTAATTTATGCCTCTTAAATCATTCCTACAATAGGAATGTATCCATTCTTTCTCTAATCAATATAGACATCACTAAGCATGTATGCCTTTGATTTTCTTTTCTTTTTTTTTCAGCAGTTAATTTTGAATTAGAATTTTATTTATTCAAACTATTTTAAATTCTTATTTATGGGTGTTGTAAATCATATGTATATTAATTTTTCAAGGTGAATATTTGGATTATGCTATCTAAGGAATTTTTTCTTTTGATATTTAGACTACAGTTATAACTATAGGTTATAATTGGTAATATGAGTGAAAATACAGTTTTAATAAGTTTACAAGAAAAGTTTACAGTACATTCATTGAAATGGAATTGATAGTTCAATTTTTATTTAATCTTTTAATTGTTAGATCATTTGATTTTATTAAAAAAGCTTACTACAATATCTGTTTTAATGTTTTGTAAACTTGAGCAAAATTACAGGTAAAAGAGACTGGGTAATTTCTTTTTCTGTGATTTTTGTTTACTCCATGCGTTTATGCATATTTTCTAAAATACATTCCCACATTTAACATTTTTACACTCATATAATCCAAGTATTTCCCATTTTCAAATGATAAATATTTTGAATGATTTCTTATCTGACTTAATATTTCATTTATTAATATTTATTAATATGAGCTGATGTTGACACAGATTTTGACTATTTGTTAAAAGAAAATGATGGAACTATTGTTTCTATTTGTGGAGGCTCCTAGTTTAAAACTAATCTTTTGAATATTCCTACTATTAGGATTTCATTCCAAGAGTTGTTTGGACAATTGAACTCATTCTTTGTGTTCTTTATGTTGACATTTTGGCTGATCTATTCTATGGCCTTCTTATCAGTATGAAAAGAGAGGGTTTCTTGTTTCCAGTACTGCAAACCAGGAAATGGAATCAAATAGAACATTCACAGCAACACTTATAATATAGGTTATTCCATTTTCAGCAACACATTGAATACAGATTATTCCATATTTTTATGGGGAATGTTCTCAAATCCTTACTTGCTAAGCAAAAATTTCATAGCCACACTATGTTGGAATCCACATTTATCAGACTTTTGCATCTAGCTAACAAATTGATGTATGCAGATTTTTTCAATTTTCTCACTCTCCAGATTAGCAGTCTTATGAATATTCCTAATATTCAAAAGATTAGTAGTCTAATTGTAAAATCTTAATGATCAACTTCAAATAATTTGAAGGATGAGATTTTTTTTTTTAATTTTAAAGTTTTGATTACATTAAAGGGTATATATACAACTTACAAGCCACGAATAATGCATCCAGTAAAACTCTTGTATTAATCAAATTTGTGCCATTTGAAATTGTTTAACAAAATATTAGATCTCTAATAAAATTGCATCTATATAAAACTCTCAATTTTAAAAACTAATGTGAATATAATTATGTGGTAGTACTCTTACTACTATAAGTGTGAGGTTCTGAAATGAAGTATTTAATTTAAAGGCTGAAAAATATATAAAGTACTTGTAAACAATTTATTTTTACAAGTACTTTATTTTTTTTCTAAAAAGTGGAATAATGAAAATAATCTCAGAAACTTGGACAACTTAAAAAAAGTACTATTACACTGATCTGCGTCATTTTTGCTGTCAAGATTTTTAAAACTGATTCTATATAGTTTTAACATGCTGAATTGAAATCTGCAATCGTTTTTTAATGATCAGGTCAGATTTTTCAGTTATCACTTAATTTAGAATGTGACTTGCCTGATGAAAAACATAACCGAAAATCATTGAAAAGACCTTTTCTACTACACTAATGTATATTTCTGTTGATTTACAATGTTTATTCAACATTAAAATGTTTCATAGCTTCATCACTTCTTTACCCTTCATAAATTGAGAATTTTAATCGTGAAACAAGGTTTTAATAGAATAGATGCTAGGTAAAAAAACCTGACCTGATTGAGCAGAACTCATTTTTTAATTCAGCATGGTCAAAACTTCCAACAGCAGAAAACATTTTTCAAACGCAGGCCAGTGTTATTACTCTTAGCTAATCTACAAATGACTTGGTGTAACAAAGGCAGTAGATGGCTGTTTGTGGCTTTGTTGGCTAAAATATTAAAGGCATTGTTGCATGACACAGCAAGCTTCCATAGTATGGGATGGGAGTTTGAATCTGATGCTACTTAATCGTAGACACTGACAAATACCCAGCTTTGCATTGAATTTGCAAACCACTGGTGCAAGTAGATGCAAAAATTTGAATTTTTAAAGCCATAAAATTAGATTGCTTAAACATTTAGAGAAAAAAATTCAAGTTTAATATTTCGATGGTATAAGATTGGGTATTTTTAAAGTTACAAAAATTTAATAGCCTTTTTCTTTTAATCTATGACAAAGCATTTTATTTTTTTAAATTGTAATTGTTGCTTGTTTGATTTCACTTTTTTATTTAAAAAAAAAATTCTGATTTTAATTTATTTTTTTTTCTCTTTCTCAAGAGTGTCTACTCTTTACCGGTGAGTGCTTCTCTTGTATTCTTGCTTCCAGTCTTTAGCAAGATGTGAAAGTTTTTAACCTTTTCTGTTTTCTTCTTTAATAATCACTTACAGGAAACTTTGGATTGGCTAGCATCCCTTTGCATTTATAAATCATTTCATTCATAATTTAGCTAATATCCTCATCTTTGTAATGGTTTATTATAATGGGGGTGGGACAGAAATGCAACCATCATTATATAATGTTGTAAATGTCTGAAATGATCTCAACCAAATTTCTTATATGATCTATCTATTCTTTAACCCTTTGAACACTTACTCTCTCACATGTATGACTCCCTCACACTGACACCCAGGAGCTATATAACGTGCGCTTGTTTGATCAATATCAGATGATGGACAGAGGGCCACGATTCCGGGAGTATGAAAGCTCACAAACAGCAAATATAACGTGTGATGTGTCCCCAGGTCAGATTATGGTCAATGGGTCACGATTCCTGGGGTGTTGGAACGTATCAATGTTAGTAAACGAAACGTACGTGTCAGTAGCCGCATTGTGACCAGGCGCAGGCTGTATACTTTGCTGAATCAAGGCTGACCATACAAGCAAAATGTGAAGTGTTCCAATTGTCCTAAGGTATCTTCCAATATCTCTCAAGAATCTCCAAGTTTTCCAAGAACATCTTCAAATGTGGGCATCTTCTCTTGGTTTTTTGCTTGCCAATGCCTTTGAAGGCACTGGTAGTGTCACAACCTGTATAGGCATGAAGTGCCACAAATGCTGTGCTAAAATGCTGACTTTGTGCTTGTGCTATCTCAGTGATGTTCAACAGTCTTTGGGAGATGCCTGTCCCAGTATTGAAGAGCATTGTGACCTTCAACTATGATGCACAATGCAACAGAATGGCAAGAAAATACATTATTAGAAAGCTGATGAAATTCTCTTTCTAATGATATATATATTATATATGTATATACCTCCATCAAGAAATCCATAATCTTCAGACTGTGTACTTTAAATTTCCTTGTAAAATGCTATTAATTAAAAATTACTTTTATGGTAAAATAAAGTGTATTTTTGAATTCCTCATGTCTGAAAACCTGCTGCCCCCCCCCCCCCGACTAACAGTCTTTTTTTTTTAACTTGGCTTATACAAAGATTATATACAAAGTTTTATTTTATTATCAGTAAGGGAGATCACTTTGAGTAGGCATGCCACTTTCTCTCCCATACATGTCCCATGTGGTTCCTGTGCTTGGAATTGTCCTCTTCTGATCCACAGGCTCAATCAGTTACCTTCAAATGAACTAGGTGAATCTCACTATCACACTTATTATTTGGTGGTCATGTTTTTTTTTCATTTGTTCTTTTTTGATTAATGGTTTCCATATCCTATTAATTTCTACGCTCAGTCTCCTGATCAAATGATTTAGTCATAGTATGTATGTTGATTAGAGACCTGCCTGGGCTAATATTTTGTGGCCTGTACCCATAAGCTTTTTATATAACTCACCCATACCCCGCCGGTAATTTTTTTTTTTTTCATGCTTTGGAGCCCTCCTGTGCCTGTGGCTCGTAATTTATTTTATTTTGGAACCTAAACCTACCTGTGTATTTAACTCTTAAATTCATAGAAAAAATTGAATGCCATTATCAAGGGAAATTAAAATTATCAAAGACCATTAAGTGAATTTTAAAATTCTTTTTCTATTCAATTCACAGAAGAGTTCCATTATTTTAAATTTTATTGAAGAGTTCCACTGTCAATTACAAGCGGTCTATGAGTTTAAGAGTTAAGCTTAGGATGACCAGTAATATTTTTGCTGATAATTACTTAAATACTTTCTCAAAAATATACTGCTTCTATATATGATGAATATTTAAAAATAAAAAGACAAATGTGAGGATGTTAGTCTAAACAAGTAAAACAAGAAGCTTGTAGTTTCTTTTTCATTGCTGTTCACTTCTTTTTGAATGTTTGTTCAGGCATGTTTTCTTTGTGTTACTTTCAAGGTGGCATGCATTTATTTGTATTTTGCTTTCATCCTTATGATTAATAATTTCATTTATTCAAATAGTTCTTCGGATGATTGAACTCCTTGTTCTTTGTGTTGTTAACTCAACGTTTCGGCCAATCCATTCTTTGGCCTTCCTCAGGTGTAATATCCAAGTTTTTTTTTAATTTCAAAAATTTATATAATGTAGGATTCGGGTGTTTCTTTGTCCTTGTTTTGTTGGGTTTGGGTCTGTTGAGCAGCCGAAGCCACATCGGGTTGAACTCCGCACTTGTCTGACTAATGCATTCAGTCGACATGTTGTTATGAGCTGCCTCTTTGATTTTTCTATGCCTCCAACAGTGTTCTGTCTCTTGAACACAAAAAAAGCCATAATCAAGGTCGAGATAGAGAAATCTGCTATGGCTGACCACATCTGGCGAGAGAAAGGCAACCACTTTCCTCTCTGGGAGGGAGTCCAGATTATTGACAGAGAATGCTGTTGGAAACAGAAAAATCAAAGAGGCAGCTCATGTCGACTGAATGCGTTAGGGTTGAACTCTGCACTAGTCTATGTGGCTTCCACTGCTCAACAGACCCAAACCCAACAAGACAAGGACAAAGAAGCACATGAATCCTACATTATAAGGATTACCCCCTTTGAAATTTAAAAAAAACTGTTTACTCATCATGCTCGGATATTACACCTGAAGAAGGCCAAAGAATGGATCAGCCGTTAACAACAAGGAGTTCAATCATCCAAAGAACTATTTGAATGTTAATGACCCTTCTCATAACTATAGAAAATTTAATTTATGATTGCAATTTATTAATTTGTTAACAGATATGTTTTCTCTTACTGTTTTTCTGTCTATTAACATTTAATACCTAATCATTTACTCCTGTTTCACTTCTTACATTTGGGAAAAATTATTTATGTCAAACAAAACTAACTTTGTCAAATTTGTATTAAATTCATCATTTCCTTCAATTTTATGATCTAAGAATAAACTGGCTTTCATTCTTTTTGGGATCGTACAGGCTGAAACAGGTTACAGGTACAATACCTTGATTAGTGCAGTTAATTTGTGCCAAAATTGTCTGTACTGTTCAAAAGCACACTGTTCAAGGTTTTATTATAATTTTTTGTTTTTTTCGGCTTACACTTAGTTACATTAATTTGTACAGCAATACCATAACTGTACCACGTCAAAATCGCATTTGTTTACAATAAAAAAGGTATGCAAAAACTAAACTTTCACCTCACTCTCTTTGCATCAGGCATCTATTTCTTTCTCTCTATTCTCACTTTTTCAGCACATTTGAACCACGTGTTTTTGTAAACCTATTTTATCAGAACCAAATGCATCACATTTATAAGCGAGATAAAACGGCCATAATGCCAAAAGTTAAATATTGAATTTTAAAAAAACATCTATAATTATGGTATTTCAACAAAGTCTGGATCTTGAAAAATGCTCGAAAGAATGTGTGTGTGTGTGTGTGTGTGTGTGTGTGTGTGTGCTATAATTATCACTTTTCCTCTCTTTATCCAAAATCAGATTACATTGACAGAAATGATAGAAAAGTTATTCCCATCTTGAAATTGTTGCTCTGAAAATTAGCTTAGTAATCATCCATTAGTTTTTGTGACAAACTTTCAGGAAATTCTTAAACACTCAAAAGTGAGATATTGTCAAATGGGGCCAACTAAGAGATAATTTGCATGCTTATATATTATTATTCTGTTGTGTATTCATTATGTACCTCTTATGTAAACAATTATAAGTAATCCATATTTTCCCTTTTTCATTAAATTTTACTTTCTTTTAAAACTTATGAATGATGTGATCATATTACTAAGAGTATTGAAAATGAAAGTAGGCTTTATATAGTGGTTGACTATTAGCAGTTTTTGTCATGAAATGTGTTGAAATGTGACCAATGTAAGTACATAATAGACTATGCTGCTATCGTCTAATGGTTTACAATGAAGTTGCATGATATCAATTTGCCTTATAATACATGGTATGATCTAATAATGTTATATATTATTATTTGCATCATGTAACAATACGTTAGATTATATATTCCAAATTATATTATCAAACATTGTTATATTTTTCTTGAAGTCTATACTTGTTAGAAGTTTTTGGATTTAAAAAAATTGTATATTGTATAATATTAAAAATCTTGAAATTTTTATATCTATTGTCTATAACTTTGAGAAGAGTCATTAACATAGCAACTACT
This sequence comes from Architeuthis dux, assembly GCA_006491835.1. Lineage (NCBI taxonomy): Eukaryota > Metazoa > Mollusca > Cephalopoda > Oegopsida > Architeuthidae > Architeuthis > Architeuthis dux. The sequence goes on from VCCN01004959.1 coordinate 245,485, forward strand.
GTCCGGACAATCTAATCTCTTCTTCCCATCTTTGTTGTTGACACAACGTTTTGGTCGATTCATTCTTTGCACTACCAAAGAAAGGGACTGATAGGAGAGATTCTCTTTCCTTACAGATATTACATTTTACACCTGAAGAGGGCTGTAGAATTAATCGGCCAAAACGTTGTCAACATCAAAGATAGAAAGAAGAGATTAAATTGTCTGAAAAAAAGTTGGTATATTTTTATATCTAGTTTTATAAACTCATACTTTTGAGATTTAAAGAATTTATGTGTATTTTTAATAGCCTATCTCTGAATTAAACCAAATGAAATTTAAGTCTCTTTGAAATTTCACCTTTTTTTTTTTTATTGAAGAAAGCAAAAGGTCATTCCATATCAAATCACCTAATGTGCCCATGGGCACCATCTTAGATTTTGATGAAATTTCAGTAGGTGATACCTTTTCTAGAGAAAATTCAGCCTTGAAAATTTCAGCTTGATTGAACAAATGGTTCAGAAGTAATGTAATCAATCCCCATCACGTATCTCATCATTCAGAAGATAGATTAAAACTATTTGGCAGAAATTAGTTTCATAAAGTGATTACATTTTAAGGTGTGTAGCTTATTTTCTAATTTTTTTATTTTTTCAATCGATGAAGCATTTATTCATAAGCAAATCAGAATAAAGCTTTTTGGTCTACTATGCAAGTGAATATAAATCTTAAATGAGTGACCATTCTGTGGAACAAACTTAGCCAAGCAACTGTCACATCTAATAATATAAATTCTTTCAAAAGTAACCTTGAAAAAAATATTGGTCATGAAAAATTTAATTATCCTTTCTCATACTAAAAAATGTTTCTTACAGAGGATCAAGCTTACATTAGGCACCCTGAAAATTGTTGAATAAAAAAGACACGTTTTGCCTCGACGCTGGAAATGTTCAAAGTTACTTACATTCGATAAAAAATAGGTTGTTTTTTTTTGTTTTTTTTAAACTAACAAATTTTTGAAATTACTAAGATACTTCTCCCGAAAAAATAAGTATTTTTTGTACTTTCAATCCAACCTTCTTTTATTTTTTATTACACTAAGATGACAGTTACTGAATGACTGTAAAATTTAAACTCTAATAATCGCTATAAAAGCCAAAACCTAGTTTTACGAAGAATAGATGGATTGAAAGCACAAAAAATATTTTTTATTTTTCCAGGACTCCCTCCCGGAAAAATAAAAAATATTTTTTGTTGAATGTAATTTCAAACATTTTCGATGTCGAGGCAAAATGTGTCCCTTTTCAATTCAACAATTTTCAGGGTGCCTGATGTAAACTTGATCCCTTACAGACAACAGTTATAAAAGAAAAAGAAATTACAAAAATCCCCCGTCACAGAAAAGAAATACAATTCGCAGATGGTCATAAAGACTCCCTTTTACTACTTGGCCCAGATTGTGGTACATATTAAATGAAGGGATTATATTCTCACATCACAATCTTTTATTACCATTTGCCTGCAGAAGGCACAACAAAAAGTTAAATATATTTGTGATATCCATCTTGTCATTCTAGATTAAAACCTCAGATTTTTTAATTAAATTTTCTCTTAATAAATCATATCTGGTGTCCATGTGAAATAAAAATTCCTGTAAGCTTTTCAAATAATGAAGACGAGGCAAAGAATGCAGAGTAGATAAAAAAGAATTCTTTACTAACATTTTCTGAATGTTAGCAGATGAGATTAGGATTGTAATAACATTTTTTTTTTTAAGTAAAAAGGAACGGATGAAAAACATAAATGCATTGCATTTTGATAATTCTAGATTGAAAAAGAACCAGTCTTTTAAAGTTTTCTTTCGTGTGTAGACTAGTCAGAAAAGGGAGTCCACAGATTGTTTTTTCCCACCTATTTTTTCTTAATCCTTGATTTGTCTGTTGTTTACTTCAAAAGATAAGTGATTTTCTATCTTTTCAGTGTCTGGGTTCACGTTTGCACTCAGTGTAATATAGAGTTAAATGAACCCCATGTTAACAGGCAGAATCATAAAATAGACACTTCAAGGATTAAGAAAAAACAGATTACATACAGGACAAACAGTTGATATCTAGTTTTTATATGAAAACATATCAGATTTCTCAACATTTCTTTTGCTGTTTTTGTCCTAAAATAGTGTCATGTTGTGTTTGAATCTTAATAATAACCATTTTTTTCTATTCAGATTCAAACACAACAGAATTGTATGGCAAAATGTGTTCATTTGTCTCTGTAATTATGCAATGTTCTATCTTTTCGGAGTCCGTAGTTTGAGTTCACATTAGGAGTATTAAATGGTTAAAAATGAACCCCATCGGACATTATTTCAGCCTGCTAGCCATAAAGCTTCTTTAGCTCGTGCGGTAAAATAGCTGTTACAGAGAAGCAAATGCTGTTTTGATATTATTTGTGAATTGTGAATAAAAATATTCAAATGGTTCTTTGGACGATTGAACTCCTTCTTGTTGTCTGACAGGGATTGGCCGAAACGTTGTGTTAACAACACAAACAACAAAGGAGGAGTTCAATTGTCTAAAGAACCATTTGAATATAATGACCTTTCTCAAAAAATATAGAAAATATAGTAAAAATAGTTTATTGATAGAGAAATTTATATTGAAACATAGGCATAATGATATGTACAAATATTTAAAATAAAGATTTTTGTTGTGTCATTGAGGAGGTCACCTCCTCAATGACACGACAAAAATCTTTATTTTCAATTGACATCAAAACTAAAGCATTCAGTCGTTTCTGAGCCATTGTTGAACGGAATTGTTTATTGATCAATGATAGTTTGGAAAATGAATGTTCACCTTCACAGACTGATTGCCAAAGGAATAGTGATACAGTTCTATATTGCTATTTATTTGTTAACCCCCTCAATGTTTTGGACCCTACACCATGGTGTAGTTTGCATGTAGGCTAATCCGGCCCTGGTTGCAACAGTAATAAAGAGAATGGATTAAATATGATCCAATTATATTATCCACTGTCCTTGGAGCAGTATACACTTAGGGTTAAACAAATTGTGAATTTTGGAGCAAATTTCGTGAAAAATACTGATGATAAACAAATAAGTTGTGTTATGTATTTTAAATTCTGTTTTTCATTTTTATTTTAGGGAGACCAAATGAGACCAAGAGTTGTCAAAAGAGGAATTGATGACTTTGCTACAGTTTTAGATGGTGACTATTTTATGACATTTTTGATTTACAATTTCCCACCCATTTATCGCTTAGTTTTACCACCACTACTGCTTAATTACGTGGTAAAAAGAATATTTGATTTCTTTATCCGGACTCATATTCTCAAGTTTATTATTTCTGACCTAATATTCTGATTTAAAAAGTTGATTTCTTTATCTGGGCCTCTTTCTAACAAAATAGACAGACAGAATGGGGTCAAAAGTGAAGAGAAATCTTTTCTCTTTGAGAAGTGAGGAGGAACCTTTTTTTTTTTCCCTTAAGGGGTCAAAAGAGAGGGGGAACTTTTTTCCCCTTTAAGGGGTCAGATGTGTAAGGAAACTTTTTTGAAGTTAAAGTGCAGGGAAACTTTTTTCTTTTTCTTGAAGGGTTGAAGGTGATGGGAAACTTTTCCCTTGAAGGGGCCATAAGTGGAGGGAACTTTTTTGAAGGGTCATAATGGAAAGGAAACTTTTTTTGAAGGAGTTAAAAGTTAAGGGAATTTTTTGTTTTTCTTGCAGTGGTCAAAGGTGAAGAAAAACCTTTTTTGGAAGGAGTTAAAATTGAAGGGGAAACTTTTCTTGTATGGGTCAAAGGTGATGGGTATTTTGTTAAGGTGTCAAGTGAAAGGGGAAACTTTTGAAGGAGTCAAAGGTGAAGGGAAACTTTTTGAAGGCATTAAAAATTGAAGAGAATTTTTTTTCTCAAAAGGGTGAAGGCAAACTTTTTCTGGAAGGGGTCAAAGGTGAAGGGAAATTTTTCTTTTTGCCAATAGAAAGACTCTTCTTAATCATTATAATTTGTGAGCTGTTTTCTGTCACATAACTGAAAGAGAGGAAAGGGGGTAATGCGAACACAGAATGGAAGCTTATGCTGTGCTACTACTACTGCTGCTAAAATTACTTAATAAAACTTTGGTTAATTTACTCCTTGATTACTGCATTCATTTATCAAAAGGTTACTTTGTCAAAATCATTAGTGGAAAGATGTAAGAAACCCCCACCCTATTTAATTTTATGACATCTCAAGTAGTATCGAACCGAAAAAATTAACTCTGTTGCTATATAATGAATGAGAATCATTTTTTATATCAGATTTTTCACCATTCAGGATTATGACCCAAACTCACTTTATGCAAATTAATCTAATGACAATAAAACCCAAGGCCAACCAGTGTACGTCTAAGCTTTTTAGTTGTTTCAAATTCAATACAAGAATTTCAGTTTAACTATACCTTGCCTTAACCTTTCTGTGCAAACATACTGACACAGAACACAGCTTTAGGTATACCATTAGCAAAGCAACAGGTATTTACTAGTTATGTATAAGGAATAACATTTTTGTATCTGTAATAGTTTTTAAATATTTCACCATTTTTCATGAAGTTTTATGAAGGCTTTTAAGAGAAACATTTTTATTCAGTATATGGTTGAAAATTTGATATAAAATGTCTGAGAAATATCACAAAAATTACTTTTCAAAATATAGCAATATTTTGACATTGCTGCAAAATCTTTCAGTTCTTATTACTATAAAACTTGTTAATTTTCAGGTGAAACTGGTCAAGTTGATCATCTTGTATTTGTTGTGCATGGCATTGGAGCAGTTTGTGACATCCGATTTCGTAGTATTGTTGAATGTGGTAAGTATTTACAATTATATCAAAAGAACATTTTGCTTTTTTCTATTCTTTTTCTTTTTTCTATTTTCTTTTTTCTATTTTTTTTTTTTTTTCTATTCAGATTCTTTTTAATGCTTTGCCAGCAAAGTGAACTCACTCCCTCTAATTGTTAAACCATATCCACAAGTCCACATGAATATATTCATGTTTATACAACATTAATCTTGGATTTTAGAAGACTGACCCCTAAATTTAAGTGATAAAGAAATGTTGGGCTGATTCTGGCACCACTTTCAGGCAAGACACTATTGTATATAAGGAGCACATTTCATGGAACTGTTTATGGTTAGCCTTTTTAATAAAAATACTGTGTCAAACTAAATAATGGTTCTTGTCTTAAGACAGCAATTTAATGCAGATATTAATGTTTTGTTTTTGGCTGACATATTTTCAGTTTGAGCCTAATATATATCGACAGGAAAAAGGCCTAGATTCCATTCTACCCTGTGATTTCCCACATGGAGTTTTAAAAAAAAAATCTTTCCCTAGATATCTCTTTGTTGAAGCCTTTGGTTTGGCTTAGGTCTGTGGATGATACATTTATCTTACCACACCTGGTGGACTTGCAGGTCATATTAAATCATGTGACCTCAATTAGGCCATCTGTATTTTTTGGATGTCCTAGTAAACTGTACAGAGGGTGGGTGTAGTAGTAGTGTGTACAAAAAACCACCCCACACAGGTTTCTACCTGAATTTTGGTTCTAACCATTCCTTTAGGATTAGTTTGTTGCCTTCAACACCAGGTGCAAGTCATCAGCGTGATCCAACAATGCTGGAAGAAGAATTAAGGTACATTAGTAGCATCCTCCAACATAACAACTATCCGTCCTTTATTTCTGAGATAGTAAGTAAGAAGATGAACCCTAGACAACTATGTAGCTACATCAAGCATACCATATGCAGGAGGTGTGAGTGATTGGATCCAGATTGTGGATATTACAACAGGGGTCAGCAAACTTTTTGGAGGCTGGCTGGATTAGAAATGTTTTGTGGGCCAAGGTGAAAAATAAAAAATAAACAATGATCATACAAAGCTATGGAAACATTTTGCGTAGTGCTAACACGGTTTTAGCTATAACATAGTGATTCATTTGAGGCCACTGCAAAAATGAGACTTTTGCTCTATTTTTCGATACTGAATTTTTCTTGTTCACTAACCAAAGATAAATAAGGAAAACAAAGAATTTTTGTATGCAACGTCACATATTCAATAACCAACCTTCAATCAGCTTTGAAATAGCAATTGAACAGGAGGAATAAGAATTATGTCCAATTCTGCCAAGAAATATTTTTCAACTCTTTTCTTAAACCATCCAGCTCAAGGGAGGATTTGCATCCCATATTTGAAATTTGATTTTAAATCTATATTTCACCACACGCGATTAATTTGTGATGTTGTGTGTTAAACATTCAAATGTAAAAAAAAGTTAATGTGAGATGTTTCACTACAGATCCATTTAAATGTTTAGACTATTAAATTCTTATTTGAATAAGTGTCGAGTTCAAATAAAACTTTTACAGGAAAAGTTGGTACATTAGATTTATTAGAAAAAATTTACTTCAAAACAATTCATGTTCCAAATTGTTTTGAAGTAAATTTTTTCTAATAAATCTAATGTACCAACTTTTGTTTGGACAATCCAATCTCCTCTTCCCATCTTTCACAACGTTTCAGACAATTCATTCTACAGCCTTCTTCAAGTGTGAAATGTAATATCTGTAAGGAAAGAGTCTCTTTTATCAGTCTTTCTCACATATTACTTCTGAAGAAACGTTGTGTGAAGAGATTGGATTGTTCGAACAAAAGTAGTTATGTTAATGACTCTTCTCAAAGTTATAGACAAAACCTAATAAGCTCATAAAGAATCTGCAGTATTTATTCTAATAATGAAACTATTGAGCCATCCACTTGTAACTTGATAAAACTATTGTAGCTTTTCTGTGTTAATGTTTTTCTCTATTTTACGTTTCAGTTGATGACTTCCGTTCAATTTCCCAAACCCTTCTTCAGTCACACTTCAATGATGCTATAAAATCTGGAAGAATTGGACGTGTTGAATTTCTACCAGTTCATTGGCACACAACCCTGCATGGAGATGCAACTGGAATTGATAGGTAAGCCCTCTTGAATATCTTTATAAAAGATACTTTGAATGCTTGCTAATTGTCAAACTCCAGTCCAAGTTGGAGGTTGATTTTATTTTTCTCCTGTAACAACAAGGACAAGAACTAATCCTCACTTAATTTGCTATTATCAAACTCCATTCTGGAGTTGACTTTGTTTTTCTACCATAACAAGAACAATCCTCTCCAAATTTAGGGGAGTAAACTGTTCACTGTTTGTCTGTGCCGTTACATTCATTTTATATCATTTTATTTGGTTTAATGTATGTAAAATTAACACTGTGATTTGAAATCACGACCAACTGATTGGTAGTCATCTCTCTTACCGACTGAGCTAAATTGACAAGTTGTACATATCTTTGAAAATTTATGTTACAAATACGTAAGGGCTTATTTCATTCTAATAAATAAATACATTTATAAAATTAACATTTCACTACCGTGATTTGAAATCACAACCAAATGATCAGTAAACGGCTCTGTTACCGACTGAGCCAAACTGACAAATCTTGCATATCTATGAATTTATTTATTACTACCAGGGTTACCCGGCATTGCCCAGGGAAGAAATAACTGCAGAAAAATAATCAGGTCTTTTTCCCTCCTCACAGTCAAAATTTATCTTTTTTCTTCTTATTCCTGTCTCTCTTTTTTTTCTTTTTTTTTTTTTTCAGTCGATTGAAAGCAATAACCTTACCTAGCACAGGAAAGCTGCGTCATTTTGTGAATGATACTTTATTGGATATTTTATTCTATACTAGTCCCAAATACTGTCAGGTAAGTCATGTAAATTACTGATCTGAATTGTTATAGATATTTACTCTCTCCTAATTTGATTGCACCCTCTTCTTTTTCTAGTACAGACAATAATATCTATATACTAATATTATTAATTACATACTCATATGTAATTATAAATAATAAAACTATTTACCAACAAAGCGCAGTAAAATTCAAGATTAGTGTCTTATATTAAGGGAGATAACTTTAACATCAGTATAACAAAAAAATTAATTGCGCATTCCAAATTGGGCAATTTAATATCATTTAATTCTAATTTAAAAACACTAAATTTGGGCGATTGTTACCTTTTCCGCTTTAAATTCAAAACCTATCTGCATTAGATTTTGCTGCACTAACTTTGCTGGCAAAGGTAATTTCTTTTCTTCACATGCAATCACCTAGTTGTTGCTTTTAAGTGTTAATGTTAATCACAATGGCCTTTTTCCACTTTATAATACAGGGTGGGTGAAAAACTCCCTATTAGAAATTGGTGATAACTTTATTATTTATTTGTCAATTGTAGTCAAATTCTAAACAAAGTAGTAGTAGCATTACTAGTTGTGGTAATAGTAGCAGGATGAGGATAATTCACTTGAAGGTCTGCATATCAATCCAACATAATATGGCTGAGAAAATTGATATTTAGCATTATTAGTTGTGGTAGTAGCAGGAAGTTGAGGATGGTTTACCTGAAGGTCTGCACCAAGTTTTATATCAATCCAACATGGTACAGCTGTGAAAATTTATATTTAGCATTGGTCGTTATAGCAGGAAGATGAGGACGGTTCACCCGAAGGTCTGGACCAAGTTCCACAGTATTCAATTTTCTTTCTTTGTTTTTCTTGATATTTTTATATTGATAGTGGTAAAGACATTTTTACAAATTAGTTATCTAAATTATATAATTCAATTTAATATCTTGGTATATTTTATTACTATATTTAATGCAGTGCAATTTTCCTTCATTTTAAATCATTTTAGCAACATTACATTTTTATTTGCAGACTATGTGTGATACAGTTGGTTCTGAAATCAATCGTTTGTATACGCTGTTCCTGAAGAGAAACCCTACATTCCATGGTTCACTGTCAGTGGCTGGTCATAGTTTGGGTAAGGAATCAACTCTTGAAGGGACAATATTATTTATTTTAGTCGTTTCCATCTTGGGATTCCAGATAGTGCTAAATGTGTATATTGATGTAAAGATTTCCAAAGCCATTTATCTTTGAATCCTATGCTATGTATTTTTGTTTTAATACTCACCAGTTTTTTCTTATCATTTAGAAATTGTTCCGTTTGAGTTTTGATTTTTTCATCAGTGATAAATACTTTAGCCTTTATAAGATTGAGACTCTTGAGCAATTCTATTAAATCTAAGTTGGAAAAAAAAAGTAATCCTAAATACAGATCTGCAATTTAAGAAGTGATATCTTTGTGAATACAGAATATACCAACTCGAGTCAAAAGCATCATTCATTGTGAACAGACTGCTGCTGTTATGTTATAGATGTGGCAACACGTCTTTAAAATTGTCTATTTATAATGAAATTAAACATTAAAATCTTATTACAGTAATGATGGCAATCACTGTTATATTAGTGAAGTTGAGGGTCAAAATTCCATTAAAAACTTAAATGAAACAATCAAAATTTAAAATTTGTCAGTCAGTAGCCAAACAATATCTACATCTGTTAACCAAGTTGGAAAAAATAGAAACAATTTTTTTTTACCAGTAATTTTTCATGCATTTAATCTGTTAGATCCTAACGATCTTCCTAGAAGTTGTTAATTTTTAGAAAAAAATGTTTTTTTAAGGTTTTACGAGGGGTGGGGTGTGTTCTATTTATAATGTAACTGTATGGTAAACTGGACCGTTACTTTCAGTTCGGTGTATAGAAGTGAGGCCTCGAAGCATGTTGTTACTTTCCTTATGAAACAAGGTTTCTTTGATATTTTAATGACGATCTTTCTGTGCTTTCATTATGGTTCTTTGGTGGGGGTCCACGTGAAGCTGCCCAAGTGTATCTGTACAGAAAAATTGTCATTAAAATATCAAAGAAACCTAGTTAACAACCTTCACAAGGGAAGTAACAACATGCTTCAAAGCCTCACTTCCATACAATGGATGGAAAGTAACAGTTCCATTTACCATACAGTCACATTGTAAATAGAACACCCCCCCCCCCCTCTCATCAAACCTTAAAAAACATTTTTTCTAAAAACTAACTTCTAGGAAGATTGTTAGGGTCTAATGGATTAAAAGCACAAAAAATTACTGTCAAAAAAAATTGTTTCTATTTTTTTAACTTGGTTAACGGACGTAGATCTTTACCTAATTAGATTCTAATTAAAATAAATATTTTAAAATAATTTGATTACTTCATACTCTGCACCTATTAAATTTTGACTAGTTTTTATTTCATTGGGTTATTGGTTTTTATTATAAAAAATAACAAGCAACAATAATACAAAATAAAAACTTTTCAATAATTACTGATGAAAATACTGCCCAACAAAAGGTAAAGAGAAGTAATTTATTCATTGATCACCATTTTTTTTCAAATTTTTGAATTGATCACCCCCAACATGGCATGCTGCCAAAAGACATTGGTCACATGATGGTCTCCATTGAGTGACTAACCAGACTGGCATAACAATTTGACAAGCATTCAGTGAGAATTTAATGATTAGTAATAATAATAATGCAAGAGATAAGTAATTTATTTACCAAAAATTCTGATGTGGATAATTTTATACACATGTATTCTTGCAAATAGAAAGGCTTTGTTATAAATAATGAACATTATAACAAATGGCTAAGAAATGAGTAAAAACCTATTTTCCTAATCTATTTTTCTTTTCTTTTAACTGTGAAGGTTCATCAATTCTCTTTGACCTCCTTCTGCACCAACATGACCCACTTGCCAGTCCTGATCCAACTTCATCAGAAAATAAATCTAAAGAACCAACTCCAGAAAGTTCTGCAGTTGAAAATATGGAGGTCAGTTCCACACACACTTAATCCATTATGAGAGAATTGCATTTTCACTTTCACTTTTAGATAGCTAGTACAAAGGGAGAAATTGGATTTGTCAACATAACAATTGGCAGTGAGACAATTTGTCTACATAACAATTGGCAGTGAGACAATTTGTCAACATAACAAAAAAAACCTAATGATATAAAAATTACATTACACATTAAATGCTAATAATTAATCACTGCTACCCACAACAGCTCGGTTTAAAGACTGTTGCTGGGTTTAGGTTATTCATGTGTTCTGACTTATATGTATCTATTCATCCGGACTTCACCCAGCTGTAACTGTTCATAGTAGAAACTTGAGATTTTGCACACACACTCCCCCTCAATCACTAGGAAAACAATTTTTTTGTTTTCTGAAAATTCAACCCCCACCAGTTTTTAGGGGGGGGGGGTCCAATTTACATTGTAAGTTTATGCTAAATTGGTCCCTTAGTTTGTGTCCAGTGAGAATTCACTTTTTAATGATCACAGCCCAACAAAAGCGGGCGAAGTAACTTGTCCATTGATCACCTTTTTTGCCAATTTTTTTAATTGATCACCCCCAACACAGCAAAAGACGTAACGGTTTCTACTGCATGACTAACCAGACCCGTTATTTTATTTTTTCTAAATCATAAATTTATGGTTCAAACCATACTAGTAGTATTTTTATCACAGTAACTTAATTTACTGCCACCACTGCTTAATTTATGAGGTAAAAAAGAAGCATATATACCCATATATGCTTCTTTTTACCTCATGATTTCCCTTGGAATGGTAGTTTTTTATATTTATTTCCTTTTTTTATTTGCAGTTGCCCCCTCCTGAGGCAAGTACTGAAGATCAGCAACCAGATATGACTCTAGAGGAGCTCTTGACTCGAGTAGGACTTCAGGACAAGTTCAAGATATTTGAACAGGAGCAAATGGACATGGACTCATTAGTGAGTGGCCTAAACTGATTGCACAGTAGAAGCTCTTATTTTTATTACTATAAGATGTCATTGATTGTTTAGTTTATATTTTTGCATTTCTGTTAATAATATTGTTTGATAATATCAATAATATGAAAAATATTTTTGTCTCCGGCTTTAGACCATGATTTGCTATCAAAATCAAAAATGACATCGTCCGTGTTTTAAAAGTGGGTAACTTCTTTAAAATTGAATAACTCCTTTATTTACTTTTATGAAATTTTGTATGAATACTTTGATATAGTGTTATGGGTGATCCGATTGTTTGTTTACATTTTAGAAACAAAACCCATGTTTTTGGTTAAAAAAAACATGTTTGGTTCCAATTTGTTTTAAAATTTAGGTATTTTACTAGGGGATAAATACAGATAGGTGATAAAAAAAACCGGTTATAGATAGACAATATGGTAGTTAAAATAAGTTTTCTGCTGGAGACCTTTTATACTTTTGAGATTTTTTTATATTTAGAAAATGTTATATGAGCACTGTTTCTATATACTGTAAATTTCAGCATATAAGGCGACCTTTAAATAAGATGTGACCCCAATATCAGTCGGACTTTCATGGTTTTAGTTCACTGTTTAGTCACTGTTGTCTTATCTGCCAAAATATACGGTAGTTTGAATTTAGCACTGACAAAGTCCTCTTATTCCTCCTGCAGACAATGTGCAGTGATGCAGATTTAAAAGATCTCGGTTTGCCAATGGGCCCGAGAAAGAAATTGCTAATGCTGCTGAAAGAGGAGCAACAAAAACGAGTAAGTGTTTTGTCATTGCCTTTTAAAGTGATCATTTTTTGCGTATTACATACACAATTACATATTTACATAAAACAGCTCTAACGATTCTACCAACACATTTTTCCAAAGAAAATTATGTATTACTATTATAAAAGCATTAACAATTCAGTTTTTAAAATGTTTTTCAATATTTGATGTCAAATTTTCTTTTGTAATTATTGATTATAAGCGGATAATTCTTTCTTTTGACTCTTTACCAAAAGTAATTATTTAATGTATTATAAGGACATGAACAAATCAGTAAATTATTTTTTTAATATATATATATTAGAAAAAGGCATTAAAAAGACATATAAAAAAGACATAAACATGGACTACGAAAAAATAACAGAAGCTAGGAAAATAACAGAAGAATTAAAAATTAGTGAAAGAGTTGCCCAACTATATAAATAACAAGCATATATTCTACTGAAAGACCACAAGGAGGGATTTA
>VCCN01004959.1:264846-277340 GCA_006491835.1 Architeuthis dux
TATTGATGATCCCCATCTAAAAAATTCAGACAGAAACTTTATTTCTTGTTAACAAAACTGTTTTTTGGTGTGGAATACACTTAAAAATTATCAATTTTAAAGGAGACTAGAGAAAATGTGAAAGAAATAATGATCTTGCTGGGTCAATTATGGCTGATGTTATGCATTTAAAAAAAATTATTTCCAGTAGTGACATTTTTAAATTTTCACATCCATGCCAAAAAAATTATTAAAAATCAAAGAATTGTTGAATTTAAATTTTTTGCAAGTTGAAATTTAATACTTCACGTAAACAGATAAAATATTGTTTCCTGGTAGAAATTTGCAGCCTTTTTAAATCTTAAGATGAATTGTGTTAATTTTCCTGTCTATCTACACTAAGTTAATTTCTCTGATGTTATGCAATATTTGATATTACAGAATTTGTCTATGGTTGCACAAATTTAATGACACTTTAATCATTATCTTTGCATAATTATGAAATTGGCTTTAAAACTTCTAACATATTTTTTAAATTTTAAAAAGACTGACATTACTGTGAAGACATTTTAATGAATTATATCAATGCTTGAATGGAATACATGAGATTACCTAATTATTTATTTTAACATCTGGAATTTCTGAGCAAATGTTAAATTGCCATTTTGTTTTTCCCTGCAGCCATTGCTTCAAGCCATGATGAAGAGATCAGCATGGGTCAGTTGAATGAAGGTCGAAGGATTGACTATGTTTTACAAGAGAAGCCCATTGAAAGCTTTAATGATTACTTATTTGCATTAGCCAGTCATGGATGCTATTGGTGAGTTTTAAAGTTGTTTCTTTTACTATTAAGATGGCACCAAGTTGTCCATGATATAATGACTGTAATGTGTAGCCAACACAGTTGTGGTCTGTGTCACAAAGAATCTCCCCTGTAGCAAGCTTTATAGTCTCCACACCTCCTTTTTGGAGAGCACTTCCATTAGAACATTACAATGACCTCTGTTCAATTTGTTTTCAGTCACATATGTATTATCATTATGAAATGTGTACCTGTAGAACTTTAATGAAAAGTAACCAAAAGATTTTAAAATTAACAATACACAAACAGATCATGTTCTTCATAGAACAAAAATCATGATTAAACGCAATTTTCTAATGTTCAGCATTATATCTGTTATGTTTTTAAGTAAAATAAAAAGTTGATTGAATGTTAATAAAAGTTGAACATAAATTAGGTGTTGTCTTTAAATTGTAGGCACTTCTTGCATAACATTCAGTTTACAGTTTAATTTACTCCAAACAAACTATGAGGGTAAATTTAAATAAAAAAACGTGGGAAAAACTTTTTCATGTAATATTATCTGAATACTAAAAACAAAATTGAACCCCTATCAAAATAAATGCAGTGAAAATAAAAAAATAAAATATTGAATAATAATTTTGACTTACTTAGTTTTAGGTATGTAAACAAAAAACTTATGATAATGATATAGCCATTCCATACTTTAAAATTCTAAACATTACTTTTTGTTCAGTCTTAAAAATGCATTTTTTGGCTTCCAAAATCACGGAATACTTTGGAAATTATAGTCTAAAACTATCTAGAGTGAAATATGTAAAGCCTACAACCGTTTTTTGGGGGTTAAACGCAATTTTCAGGGAGAAACTTCATGGCAGAGAGGTTATGCAAATCTCCATTATTATGAGTTTTTCATTCATTTTAAGAAAATTATATGATTATTTTATTTTGTGGGGTGTTTAAAACATTAATTCACATATATCCCTACAAATAATAGTTCAAGTATAAAATTAGTAACGACTTGGAAAAATATATTCATCTTTATAAATGTATGTATGCATTCTGTTGATCATAGGACTAAATAAGTTTATATGGAATGTGCGTTTTGGAAAAGTTCAACATTCACTTGGCACTGATTGATGTTTTTTATATAAGTGTAGTTCATATTAACATATCCAAGCTTTTTTCAAGTGCCCAAGACCCATCTTACCTTCAAGTTAATATACCTTTGCCTATTTTGTCAGAATTGGTATTTAAATAACAATAGAATAAATTACAGGCAAAGTAGGACGACTTAACCGCCAAAAACGCACTGCATCAATTGCATCGACTGATTTGACCAGTTAAGTCCTCTTACTTTGCCTAATTACATATTTTTCCCCTCTGTGGGTGACAAATTCTAATTTTGTATTTTTTGCTATATCATTATGACTAATGAGCATACTGCTTGAAATATCTTAAAATTAATGTTAATGTTGAGGCTGGAAGATTTTCATATAAAGCTTTGATCAAGTCTTTTGAGTTTTAATGAATTTTATTGATGCTGATTTTTTTTTTTTTTTTTTTTTATAGTTTTTATGCGTCGAATGGAAAATGCTTTTAAAAAATTCTTTATTGAAAATTAAAAGTCAATAGAATAACATTGATTATATAAATCAATGTTATTATTATCCTCACTTTGTCAATTTTGGTATTTTTTAACAAAAATACACCTAGCTCCACTGTTTTTCCAAACCTATAACTACTTCCAAGTGCAAAATGTACAATTTGGTGAAAGGCTATTGTTTAGCATTTATTTTTCTATTCAATTAAACATAACTTTGGTTCTACTTTATGTAAAATGTGATTTTATTCTGCCAGATTTTAGCCTCCACTTTCTTCCTTTACTAATTTAATGTATTTTGAGATAATTCATTAGCAGTAAATAATCCTTTCCTTCCAAAAATTGTCTATTCATATGTTAGTGTACAGGTGTACAAATGTTCCATAATTCAAAACCTTTTGAAAGTCAACGCTTGTTGTATCTGAACACGAAAAAATTCCAGTAAACAATAGGAATGAAAAAAAAAGAAAAGAAAATAATAATAATATCAGCATCATCATTTATAGAAAGCGCCCTTTCTCAGGAACCTCAATACTTAAGCCCCACTGGACAAAAGAGCTTGAAAACATGTGCAATCAATTGCAGTAAAAATATAAGGTCTATTAAAGTAAGAAGAAAGTGCAACTTGTCAAAGTTTTTTTTACAAAACACGAGGCAGGAGCTGTACACAAAGTGTATTTATTTACTGAGTTCATATAATTATGAAAGTCTCCAAACAAAGTTTTTATTTTTGATTTAAAGCCTACTAATCTATGTATGTTCCGGATATCATGGGGTAATTGATTCCAAAGTCTGGGTGCTATATAGCTGAAACTCCTGCGTCCATGAGTCATATTCATAAAGACAAGTTCTAAAATCAAACCATCTAAATATTGGATGTTAATATGAGCAGTTAGAAAACGGCTTTTGAAATAATTTTCCAGATTACTCCCCTTAGATTACAATGATGATTTCTAGTTTGTAAAGGACAGTTTTGTTTGCTAATATTACATCATTTGTAGACCAGATTACGAATGATACCCCTGTAGATGTTGTGTTCAAAATCTTATGCCATCTTATGCCATTTTATTTAATCTTGCAGGGAGTCTGAAGACACAGTGTTGTTGGTGCTGAAAGAACTGTACAGTTTGAATGGTGTGAAACCCCAAATGCCATGGCCCGACTCCCAGGCAATTCGGGGCCCGCTACCGACCACCCCAGGCAATGTTGGCATCAGCATGAACATGCAAACCCCTCCCCAAGGACCAGCATTACTTTCTTCTCCCTCACAACCACCACCCACATATGGATATATACCGGCCTCAGGCCTAGGTATGACCTCTCCCATGGGCCTGACAGCTGGTTTCCCAAGTCCTGTTGGGCCACCTCCAAGGATGCACTCTTTGTCACAACCACCCGCAACGACAAACATTGGTCCACCCCCACTTACTGGATTTCTTAAACCAGGAAAATAGAATGTAAAAGCATTTTTTCCTTCTTTGGGGTTAGGGTTTGGGTGGAGGACCCTTGTTAAGAAACTAACAACGTATTGTTTAGTTCTATGTAATGTGTGTGTGTGTGTGGGGGGGGTATGACACATTGATCATTAGATTGAACGTCGCAATAAACATTCAATATTATAAATTCTACTTCAGGGTTTTTTTTTCTTTTGTTCTCCCCTTTGTGCACGTGTATGTTTGTGTCTTCCCTTTGTGTGTATGTGTATGCTTTCATTGTGTGCATGCTTGCAGATACATTGTTCTCTGCATTTCAAGGTGATTATTTTTTCTTATACAGGTTTAAAAAAGGTTAGCTATAAAATGTCTAATTCCGTTTAACTTTATCAATAAATTTCCAGTTTTAACTAAGCAGTAAAATAAGATTAAATTGATTTAAAATAAATTATCGTCAAAGAAAAAAAAAATAAGTCATAATCGTACCCCCCACCACTAACCCTAAGCAATATGTCACCACTAAATTTTCGTTTTTAATAAAAAAAAAAGTCACCTTCTCTCCCACACTTGTTTCTTCTTTGACTGAAAATAAAATTGTTTTTTCGTTATGCAATGATTTTTTGTTTGATTGTTTTACCTCGCTTCTTATAATTAAATCTTTTGTAATAATAAAAAAAATAAGTCATAACCCTACCCTACTCTACCAGAAATAGCCATTTTTATTGCTAAAGTTAAACGGAAGTAACCATTTTATAGCTAACCGTTTTTTAAACCCGTATAAGCAAAAATAACCAGAAAGGTTAATAGTAGGTTTCTTCGCAAATGTTTATCTTTCTGATACTTCACCTATCAGGATTGATCATCCGCTTTTGACTCTTCTTCTTACACCTATCCATGAGTGATCAACAGTCAGATTGATATTAGTATTTTCCATCCAATTTAAGAAAAGAGGAAATAAAATGAAAAATATGTATTAACTGCAGTTGTCAATCGGATTAAACAAGTAACAGGACCTGTTGCAATTTATATGGATTCCTGATCCTTTCTTTACATTTTTAATTTTTATTGCTCAGTTAGAAAATGTAATGGTTAGGGTTGGGGGAAAGCTCTATTTTACATAGCTGCTGCTAGAATAATTCTTCAAACAGTGTTGGTTTTGTTGATGGAATGATAATGCTTTAAATATAAACATAGACACGTGTGTGTGTGTGTGTGTATGTATATATGTATAATATATTTATATATATACACACACACAGGGTTAGTGAGAATTAACTCCCTATTAGAAATGAATGACCTTACGCCCTGTGACTTCTTCCTGTGGAGGTGTACTGCACCAAATCTCAAACTCTGGATCAACTGGGAGAGTGCATTCGACATCTTATGGCCAACATAACTTCCTGCAAAGGTCATACCGAAATTGGGGGGGGCGACACCGGTGCCTATGTTGAATGTTAACACAGCAGGCAAATTCTACCATTGTATGGTCCAAAGTAAAGCTAGTTTGACTACAATTGACCAATAAATAATAAAGTTATTTCCAATAGGGAGTTTCTTTCCACCCACCCTGTATATTAGGTATGAAAAAAATATTTCATGTGTGTAACTTGATTTTAAAAATGTATGGTAGACAATGCAGTACACACATATTTGAGTGGAAAAAACAAGATTCAACTGCACCACAGCTGCACTGTGCAAAAAAAGGCATGTTGTCATCTGCAGCTCCCATAATTTGAAATAGCAGTCAATTTACAAAAAAACAGAATAAAATATATGAAAAATAAACCCGGTAACTATTTTTTTCATCATTTTTCTATATTTAATAATATTTTTAAATAAATTTCAGTTGAAGCACAATATAGAAAGAATAAAAAATATACATTTAAAAAATATTGGATTAATCGATAAAAAATATATTAAAAAAAAACAAACCATATTCATCAATTTTTTACTAGTTGCTTTTCATCAGTCTATGGCAATGAGTAAACAGCGCAGTTTGGAAATGAAGAATAAGCTACGGGCGAGACTCCTACATGCATCCCTTTTACCTCAGGGAGCTTATACAGCAACTGCTCTATCGTTTGTAAAGAAACAAATATGGTGCCAAATCCAGGGGGCGGGGACTGAAGAATGAATTTAAGGGTTAGATTTGATCTTCTGCCAGCCATAAGAGCTCTAGTAGCTCAATTGGTAGAGCTGTCATTGTAGATAGGCTTCCCAAGGTAGAGGGATGCAATTTAAACCTAGAGTTTATTCTTTATTTCCAATCTGCACTGTTTACTCACTGGACTGTAGAAATGTATAGAATCTGTTATGACCTTTTTGGGGGTATCATTATAATACTTAAAAAATGATGTAATTCCTCACTTTTTTCATTCAGTTTTTAATTAGTGTATAGGATTTTACAATCAAGGAGTAGATACTGCTTGCATTTACAGTTTGTTCAGTTATTAGTGACAATGGTGTGGCAGAAGCATGCGCTCTGAGTGCTTTCTAGTCTTATCATAATGTTTATAGCCAATCTGTTCTTTTGGCCTTTAGATTGTGGGAATTCAGAAAATAATAGTTTCAAATAAGACTTGAACTCATGTGTCGTATCATGGGAGCTTGCTTTAATGTAGCAGTGCCTGTACCACTTTGGCTCTTGAAGCTATTATGATCAGACAGGTTTTTTTTAAAATCTAGAATCATTCTACAACTGTCTTGATTTATGAAAGAAAGTAGCACATGGAATAGGCATAAAGAAACCTGATCATAATGTCTAGTTGTATAGTCATTGCTACATGACATAGCAAGATCCTGTGGTTTGGAATGGAAGTTCAAGTCTTATCTGAATCTACTTCTTTGGTCTGAATTCCAACAATTTAATTTAATGGCCCAAAAATAGATTAGATAAAAAACCACAAAAGGACAAATCAAATAAATAAAAACTGTGGAATAATAAAAAATCTCAAATAACTTATCACCACTCGTTTGTTAATAAAAAGAAATTGTCCCCCCCCCCCTACATTTTTGTATATGCTCATCTGTCCACATGATATCTCCAAAAGTTTTCAATTAAATGTTGTGGAATGGGGTGAACAATAGGCTATGAGAGAAGTGAACTTTTGGCCAGATCCATGCAACCTGCATCATCCACAGCACATAATCTCAAAGTTCTGGATGAATTTCAATGAAATGTTATAGAACGGTGGACAATAGGCTACACAAGAAGTGATTCAATTTTGGGGTGGAACCATGCACAATTACTTCCCCTGGCATTGGCAGAGGTATGCACTCTGTGTGCTTTTTAGATTGATTTGCTTTAAAACATCTGGAGTTTCCTCAGACTGGGAACCCTGGCATCAGATAATCATGAATGGCTCCTTTTTGATCATAACCTTATCTTTCTTCCCACACAATTTGGGTCGTCTTGCAACAATGTGGGAGTAAATAACATTATGACATACATGTTTATTAAATAAAGTATTATAAATCATTATTTTTAATTTTATGACTACTTTTTACGTTCATCCTAATTCATTTGGTGCTTTTTTATATTCAGACTGATTATTCTTCGGCAGTGAGCAAACTGTTGATCAGAAATAAAGAATAAGCCTTAGTTGGGATTTGAAACCACATCCCCAAAGGGAGTACGGTAAACACCCACCTGCTCTACCAATTGAGTTACTCAACTCAACTTAAAAGGGGGCTCTCCTTGCTTGTAATATTGAATCCTACTCAACATCAATTTGTTTGCAGTGATTTTTGTAAATGTTATGATCATATCTAACATCATGCCAAATTGCAAAAACTTAGCACCATGTGCACGATTCTTATGAATTTCCTTCCCCACTATTAAGCTTTTGAGAGCCGTTCTCAGGGTCCTGGGAGGTTGATTGATGAGCTGAACTGGCCACCAGCTTTGTCTAAGAAAGTTGTTTTGGCAAAAATTCTGCTGAAATAAAAGAATCAGGATAGTTTATTCCTTTTAAAACTGAATGAAATTCTGTAAACACATTGAAATTATGGTTGTGTTGGAAAAGCAAACATTTCCCAGACAGTATTTTGAAGTTTTAGAATTTTAATATTATAACGTCTGGAACACTGTAATTGAAAATATTTTTCATTTTCATAGTTTACTTTGCTAAATAGTTTTTGTTATAAAAAACTATTTGGCAAAGTAAACTATGAAAATGAAAAATATTTTCAGACGTTATAAATATTAAAATTCTAAAAATTCAAAATTCAAAAAAACAAACTTCCACCTTGTGTATTGGTGTATGCCTTCTGATGTACATGTTATGGCTGTTTAGGCCATTTTCAACATCCTGACTGCCCTATTCGGCAAAGCTGTCAAAAATGGATGGTTTCATTAGGACTAATTTTGAACAATCACCAGATTCTTTTGAAAAGAAGCAACCTTTTTTTTTTTTTTTTTTTTTTCAAACTCCAGTCCACTGGACTTTACCTCCTTAACAAGAACCATCCTGACCTAATTCAGGGGAGTAAACTCTTCATAGTTTGTCTATCATGTCAAGTTAAACCAAACCTATATATAAAATTAACATTTCCTTACCGTGATTTGAAATCACGATAAGGTGATTGCTAGGCAACTATCTTACTAACTGAAACTGACAAGTCTTATATATTTACAAATTTATTTATTATGTATACAATACAAAAGTTACAGCAATCATCTTCAGTAGGAGTGGAGTTTGACAAGCTAGGCTGTTGCAGGGTCATACTTAATCTTTTTTAAAAGGTTGATTTTGCACCAAATTTGGTATATAGCTTGATTTAACTTTTTTAAACAAACATTTTTCTAATGTTAAAAAAATAAAAACATCCCCACTTTGAGTTTTTAGGTTTTGTTAGCCCAAAGGAAATTTCATACACTTACAGAAAACGAAGACAATGATCAATAAAATTTGAAATAAACTTTAAATTTAATTATTTCTTGACTATTTTAAAACAATAGTTCATATATTTCAGAGTGAATAACTATGGAAAGTCTAATATTTTACTAAATTATATTGTAATGGTTCACATTTTTTATAATCTTGTAAATAAATAAATTTTAATCTTACATTTCATATGGTTCATATATATTTTTTTTTTTTTATTCATTTTATTAAAATGCTTTTAACAAAAAAAATTAAGTATGACAAAAAATGTTTCAAAAGAATAAAGTGATTAGGATCAGTCCTAATGAGACAATCCATTTTTGAAGGGTTAAAGGTTAAACTTTGCCAACTATTTTGATTCTGCGATGTAACAATATGAATCACTTCCCTGATACCAAAATCCTGGCGAGTTTCCCAGGGGATAGGATTCAATTTGCTAATCTATTATCAATTGCCTTGGTAAGTCGAGACTCAGATTGTGTAGGCAAATGATGATGCCAGATCTTCATATATTTGCAAGCCTGTAAAAGGATTTTAGACTAGTAATGAGATTAATTATTTTTATTAAATTTGACTAGTTTTTACCTTCATCTTAATTTTTTTAGTTGTTTTTATACAATTGAAAGATGTATAAAATCAACTAAAAAAACAATCAAGATGAAAGTAAAATGTAGTCAAATTTAATAAAAATAATTACTGTATTACAATACTTATTCCAATAATAATAATAATAAAGATTGCTTTAATAAGACTAACTAGGTCTCATACATAAACACAAACACTGGCACCAAGAGAGTTAAGTTTTTAAAAAAGAGTGAATCAGCTACTGCCAAACCATGAAGTCTTTGTGGCCGGTTGGTAAAGGCAGCCAGGCGTAAACTGGACTCCATGAGGATGTGAGTTCAATTGTCACTGAAGGCTTACTCTTTATTTCCGATTGCACTTGTTATTCATTGCCATAGAAACAATGGCCAAATTTAAAGATGTATAAAAATAACTCAAAAATTAAGATGACGGTAAAAAGTAGTCAAATTTAATAAAAATAATTAATGTGTTACAATACTTCATCCAATAATAAGAAAGATTGCTAGTCATGAGATGTCTGAGAGTGCAGACAAAATTCCTGCCCATTGCAGCGATTCTTTGGAAGTGATTCTGTGCCAAGATTTTGATCAACAACAATATCCATCAATACAATATCCAGAAAGACAAAGAAAACCTGGCACTGATGGCTCATGTAAAACCTACCTTCACCACAATTAGCATCAGTTGGTTATTAGAAGAAGATCTAGTAAGAGTTTAACAGTCATGCATGTATTTACTTATATACATATCTTTATTTATCTTTCTGAAGTTTAAAACAATAACGGTACAGAGTGAAGATAGAATTTTGTTATAAAGGAAAAAAATCATCACAAATAAATCTGAGAAATAAATAAGAACAAAATATCACAGAATTTTTTCTTGGGTTTTTAGTTAAAAATTCTGTTTTAAAAACTTTTTTCTGGAATTTACTTCCATAAGAAGCAAGTTGTGGCTTTAGTTTTATTTAAGCTTTTGATAATAAGATTTATTTATTCTCACAAACACAGCAGGGTGATATCGATTGACTATGACTAAAACGGAAGGTAGAAAAAAAGTTTAAAAAATACAACTAGAAAGAATAACTGATCAGAAACCTTTTTCTAATTATTACCAATTCTGTCCATACATACATTCTGTTCATACATACTTATGTATGTATGAAATAAAAATACACCAGCTATTTGTAAAAATTATTAGAATTGAATATATTTGCGTTCTCATGTTTACTGAACAATACATAACCAGTGGGAAGGGAAGGAGGAAAAACTATTTTACAACATTAACAGAAGCTAGCTACGTGCTAAAACATCTATGAATATCCCACCACTTTTATTAAATTTGATTAGTTTTTACCTTCATCCTAATTTTAGTTGTTTATTTCTGTATAAAAACAACTAATATTAGCATGAAGTTTATTTTAGTTGTTTTTATACATATATTAACTAGTCAAATTTAATAAAACTGGTGTGTTACAATTCTTCATCCAATAATAATAAAGATTGATCTATGAATATATTAGAGAAAAAAATGAAAATGCTGTTGAGGTGCATAGAGACTATAATCTTTCATTTTCAAAAGAAATATTGCCATCCAACTGAAATATGACATTTGTAGATTTCTTTCAGGACAAAATTCTGTATTTTTGCAATAAAATAAAAGGGGTAGTCTGAAGGATTTCAGTTTAAGGTAAGTAAGAATAATCATTAAAGGATAATTTTGTATTCCAACAAAAATCTTCTGCTCAAATTCATTTCTGTGCTGTAAGATTTTCATAACAACAGCCAGTCACAGGTTTTAAAAGTACAAAAACGACTGTACAAACTCTTTACTAAGGTTTTGAAATTTTTGCATCAAGGTGAATTTTAAGGTCACACATTTGACATTTGAATCTCTGTATTATGAAACAGGAAAGTGGAACCTTGTGATATTAGGTTGCTGAAAAAGTCCCCACTGTCATATTTTGCACAATGTTAGGGAAATCTTAAAAGTGTCTTTGAAATTTGTTTAGCTCTTTCATTGCTTCTGCAATCAGCCAACTGTAGTACAATTTACAAACCTTGGGAAAAGTTTAGAAGCTAAGAAAATAGCTTCCACATGAACTTATGGAAAGGAACATCGGTCAGCATTTAAATACTTGTCTCTCTCTTTGCATGAGATGGAAAAATAGTCATTTTTGGACAAGATATTCACTCCATTTATTAAAACCCCATTGTCTGTGGCACCACATCTGCGTCCATCCGGTTTGAAATGGTCTCAACAGACTTCCAATATTTAGATATCTGATTGTTCTGAGTTTGGTGGGATTCAAAGCAAATTCTTTCTTCTGGACAAATTCTTACTGCACAATGCTACAGCGAGCAATTGGCAAATCTGAATGACACATTTTCTTGGGTAAGGAAATCAACCTGTAATTTTGCTACATGCCTATGCTCGTTGCAACTGCAATGCAGCAAACAATCCTGGAGCTGGGATAGGAACTTGTTCCACATGTTGCGTATTCTACAGACCTGTCACCTTCAGGCTATCACTCGTTTCATTTCATGCAACACTCCTTGCCTGCTCTGCAGTTCTAACAATCTCAAGTTTTTTTTTTGTTTCTTTTTTTAATACCTTGAGTCAAATTGAGGAAGGAAGCTCATCCAAAAGAAATAAAATTGTAATTTTTCTAATAGGTTCATAGCTAACCGTCCTGCTTATTTGAGACTAATTCCATAGACAATTTATAGGGATCAATTTTTTTTATTATTATTTTTATTTTATTCTGTGCAGACAAAATTGAATAATAGCTTTTGTAGATTTTAAGTTCCCATCCCATCATCACATTTTATGCAATTTTGTATAGAGGGAATTGATTTCTTTTTAGCAAGACCAATTTCATTAGATTGAAAATAGTTTATTTGCCTTTAATATTTATCTATACTATTGCCATGATCCCTGTCCGTTATGCTGTGATTGGTCAATTTGTCAAAAACTGACCAATCACAAGAGAGGGAATTGTGGAACGCAGAAACTTGAATAAAGCAGACGACAGAGGCGTCCGTTTCTTTGTTACGTTATGGAACTACAAGTTTGTTAAAAATCCAGGTTAAAATTCGGTTTAGCAAACCAGAGGAATTTTGATGAAACTGTATTACTTATTTGTTTCACTATAAATTGCATAATTAGAAAATTACTTATTTTATTCAAAATCTATATCTCTATCTATA
>VCCN01004959.1:281142-302269 GCA_006491835.1 Architeuthis dux
TTAAAATAATTTTAGGATGATCAGTCACGTTTCACAAAACTGACATACTGTGTCGGTGATTTTCGTTTTTTAAAATGATGTTTACACCACAAAATTATTTAGTTTTTTTGTTTTTTTACTTGATATGCAACTTCTGTTTTTTGTTGTTTTCTAACCTTGTCTAGCGCAATAAAAAAACAATTTTTAAGTAAGGGATTCTTTTCAGCTATCGCCATGTATTCAAGGGGAATAACTTTTTTGTCTTAAATCTTTGGACCCCACAATTGTATGTGTACTGCATTTTCTATTACCTTTACTTGACAAAAAGATTTGTGAAAATCCAGACCCAGCAATAATTATAATAGCCTGGACAGAATTGGTAAAATATAATAATTTTTGGAAGCAAAGAAGGAAAAGATACCTAAACTGGCAGAGGAAGCCAAATCATTTTGGCTGGGGGTTGTGTTGTAGGGGATGTTGTTGTGGATGGTGTTGTTGTTGTTGTTGTTGATGGTGTTGTTGTTGTAGATTGTGTAGTAGATTAGTGAAATTCAATAACCCCTGCAACCACAATTTCCTTTTCTTAATATGGGTTCCAATTTTATCTCTTTTTGTAAATAGAACAAGTATATTCTTTATTATTTCTGATTTTATCTATAAGTATATGATGTTGGTCATAATGAATTTTGAAATTCTAAGTAAAATTGAATTTGATTGATAATTAACTTTTAAGCACAACTAAACCACTTCATGGGTAACATTTTTAAATTGAAATTTTCAGAATTTAATTCAATTTTGATCATCATTTTTAATTTTGGTAGTTTTAGAACTGCAAAAGCTTATTAATATAAGTATAAGAGACAAAGATGATGTATCTGCACAAAAAGTAAAATTGACGTTTTGTTTTTTTAAAGCTCAATGTATAAATAAAAACGAATGTAGAAAAAAAAAATGTACATGTACACTGACACAGGAAAATCAACAAGACAATGGTCTGTTTGTTTTTCCTCCATATAAAATCCGAATTGTTTTTTTATTTTATTTTTTGGTTTTAACCCCACTTCAACTATCCCTCACTGGTTAGATCTGTGAGTGCGTTGTACATGGGCGCTGTAAGGCTGGCACAGGGCCACCAACCATTGGAGAGTGCATCGTTTGTCATAAGGTTCCCATTTTGAGTGGAATCAAGAAGTTGGTCAGAAATCAGCTTGGTTTTTCTTTGTCCTCTTTTTTCACCAACATACTGTAGCACGTATTGCAGACGAGCACCGTTTCTGTTTGGGCTGAAGGAGCTGCAGTAAAAAAGAATATATATATATATATATATACGGTGATGTGAAATAGATTGAAGGGAGTTTAGAAAGATGTAAGTAGAGACAGGGCTCGGGGTACTTCAAGTTGATGGGCCCCATACACAGAAATTAAAATTTACACATCAAAGTCCATTTATTGCATGTAATTGAAATTGACATACGTAGAAAGGTTAAAGTTAGAAATGTATATCTGAAGTAAATACATGTATACTTGTAAATACATGCCAGCAAAAATGCAAGTAGATTTTTAGTATTCCCATACTCCGAATTATAAGCAGTAATTTTATCAATTTATTTAAATCAATTGAAGGCTTTAATGAAATGAATTCCAATCAGTAATTATTAATTTATTTCTTATTAAAGAAACTCATTTTTTAATTATCATATTTTTGTATGGGGCAATTTCCTCTTTTGCCCTCTTATACATCTGGCCCTGAGTAGGGAGAGATGCAAGAGGAAGAAAGATAGATATTATCTTTAGACTAGTCTATTGTTAATCTTTTATTTTATTAATAATATTCCAATGTCTGATCTTCATATATAACAGACATTTTATAAGTAATCTTGTGCTGTGAAATTCAATGAAGATTTTTACATGTACTTATTAAAAAAAAAAACTTTCCTTAACTTCAAAAAGGACAAAAGTATATGACAAAACTCGACACAACTAGAGTAAACCACATTTCTTGGAGGATTAAGTCTTTGTGGCCGATTGGTAAAAGCAGCTAGGTGTAAACTCTGGCAAGGAGGGTGTGAGTTCGATTCTCACCGAAGGCTTACTCTTTATTGCACTGTTATTCATTGCCATAGAAACAGTGGCCCAAATTAATAAGTTGTATAAAAACAACTAAAATTAGGATGATAGTAAAAAAAAGTCTGATTTAATAAGAAGTGGAGAATAATTTTCATCAGAGATAAATAAAAAAAAACATAAAAAACCTTCCTTCTGTTGTGTTAAAACACAACAGAAGGAAGGTTTTTTATGGTTTTTTTTTATTGTCACAACATTCACATATTTGTTGGATCTATGAATTCCCTACTAAACTAAAATATTTTGGTTGAAAAGCAAAATCAGAATCACACCCCAAAACATGTAAATGTAAGTTGTTCCAAATCAAAAGTAAAATCTTTGAGAATTACCTGTGGCCCCAAACAGAGACTTAGGAACCTTCTGTGCACAACACTTGGCACAAAAATGGTTTCCACAATGGCGACAATAGTACTGCAAGAAAAAACAAAAGAGATGACATTGTTGGTAAGAATGCAAGATATGCAGTTCTATATGCAGTTCACATGAACAGATTAGGAATGTGGCACAAAACTATCCACACAGACAATCCAATAGTTGATAAAAATATAGTGTTTTCTCAATACCAAAGACCATGCGCTCCAAATAATAAACAAATACCCCCCACCCTGCAGAACATTGTTACGCATTGCTTTATCCCAGATCGACTGCAGAGTGGAATTCACTACCCCAGGAGCTAGTAAATATAACTGACAAAATTCTATTCTAACAAAAACTACAGCATTCTCCTGACGTTTTACAAAATGCTATTAATGCTTTGAAAAGAATATTAACTCGATAGAAAAAGAAAAAAAACCTTTAAATTTTAATGATGTACTTAATATTTGATGTAATGGCCACATGCTTTGTCAAATAATTTATTTTACTTACTTTTTACTTTACATTAACCCTTTCACTACTATATACAATGTTAGTCAAATTACCAACAATATTTGACAACAGTCAAGTAAAAAATATCCATATTGTTATAGTGATGCTACTACAATTGCACCAGTTCAAGAGTTGTTTACGTTTAAAAAGATTTTTTCAGTTTATTTTTAAAGTAAACATTACAACTATGCAAGAAGAACAAGAATTGAGTAGTGAACAAGTTTTTGATAATCTATTTAAAATTCCAATTTAGAATTTAGTGAAATTGAGTCAGAGAATAAAAACTTCTGCAATGGAATTAGTGATACAATTAACAAAATAAATTCAAGATTTTGTTTTTGCAATTTACTTGTGTATAATTAATCAGAAATAGAAAAATTAAGGTCTTTATATTGACTTTCTTAAAATGTTGTATTTTATTGTGAGACTGCTGTGGATAATGCAGAAGTGAAAGTTAAAAATCTTCACGCTTTGTTTGGAGAATTAAACTGGAGAGAGAACGTTAGCCTCTCTGGGATGAATTCCAGATAAACAGGCAACAACTCTAAGGAGTAAGAAAAATTGATGGCCATCACCTACTGAAATTTCATTAGCTGATTTGATATGGAATGACTCATATATATCTTAAGTTTTATTTGCAAGTTCTCCAGTTATTTACAAATGACACAGAATCAGATTAATGCAAACCAGGTGATTCTAATTTATATACATGGAGTGTATTTCCCCACACACTTCCCTGCTGAGCAAAGAAAACCACACCGCACTGAAATCTTTTCTAGCCTGGCCATCAATTTTTCTCACTCGTTGAAAGCTAAAATTTCAACAAAATCTAAGATGGGCACCATGGGGATTTAAGACATATTAGGTGATTTGATATGGAATGACCCATATAGACATTTTCAGATTGTTGTCTTGGTTTATCTTTTGAACACAACGTTTCGGCCTTCGTGGGTGCTGTAAATAGGGAGGGTTTTGAAGCATGGGGGCAGAATGTCCTCATTCTGCTGTCAAGAGTTCCCTAGGTCATAATCATGTTGCTGATCATTTTTGGTGTCATAATCATGGCGATGTCCACCACTGGTCTTTGACACAGAAGCATTTTTCAAAGGACTCACAAAGAAATTACTGACTTTACATGCTGCCATGTTGGAATGGTAAGAGGCAGTTAACCCTTCCTTTTTTCCCCCGGTGTTCTTAGGAACTGGTAAGTAGTAAGGAGGAGTTAATCCCTGTTTTTATTTCTGATCCATACTGTTTACTCACTACCATCGATGGACGGCATGAGTAAGAAACTAAAAATTAATACTACACTACCAAACCATTCTAAGGGGTTATTTAGACCCACAAAGAAATTGCTGGCCTCACGTGTCACCATGTTGGAATGGAAAGGGCAGTTAACCCTTCACTTTTTTTCGGTGTTCTCAGGAAATGGTAATTAGTAAGGGGGAATTAATTCATGCTGTGTTCAAAAGATGAACTAAGATGAGGACAACAGTTTGAAAAAGTCTATACATATTGATGACCCCTCATCTAAAAAATTCAAACAGAAAAAAAACTTATGTTTATAAGGAAAACTTTTGAAATTTTTCAAAGACATTTTCAACTCACTCTTCGTTTTAAAATAGAGGAGAATGAGACGTTGCAAGCATTACAAGCTCCTGGAAAAGAAAAACAGAAAGAAACATTTAGAAAAAGATGTGAAATCATGGCAACAGATTTTCAAAAAGCATAGTCTCAGTATTTAATTATTTTTTCTTCAACTGCTAAAAATAATGGAATTTTACACAAGCAGCTCTTTTTGTGCTTTCTTCCTCAAAATCCTTAGAGATTCTATACAGAAAGTTAGACATCAATTATTATCATTCCATGTTATAGTTGTAAACAAATATTATCCTAATTGCCTGAGTTATGCCTATTCTTCTAATATGAAAAATAAGTTTCCTCATTCAAAACACTATAGTGACAACATTAAAGGAATGAAATAAACAGCATTGCCCCTGCCCCCTCCATCAGGCCTTCTCACCTTGGAACCTTATAGGATTACGGTGCAGTACAATTGCTTTATGTAAGCCCAGCTTAATGTTCCCATGTAAAAATTATTAATCACTGGTCACAGTGTTGCCACTAAGATATATCCGAGTATATTCTTTTGCCCCCCCCCCCCCGAAATATATCCATGGTCTTATTATAATTTAATGTGTTTGCTTTTCCAGCTTATACTTAGTTACATTAATTTGTACAGCAATGTCTTAATCGTACTACATCCAAACCCACACTAATCAAAAGCGCACTATTCAAGGTATTGCTGTATATTTATTTGCAATTATTAAAATGAGATTTATGGTTAATAATTTAATTAAAAATGACTTAGCAGAAATAAGAATTCAAAATTACTGAATGTACATCAGGTTTGAATAATAAAATGTATTAACAATTAGTGAAGTTTATACAAATGTTTACAAATAAGTAAATAGGTAGACATCTGAATAAAAAAAGTATTCTAATAATTGCGGCTACTGCTGCTATCATTTCTCTTCTTTAATACCTTTATTCTGTTATTCTGGTATTCTTTATCTTCACATAGATTCAGCAAGAAGGCTATTGTGAGTTTTGGGAAACAACATTTCTTTTCTTACTCTAACTGTATATCTTGGGCGTTTCCACATCTACAATCATCTGTCATTCTTTTCCTTCTAAGTATTGCATGTTAGAAACGAAACTGTCGATCAAAACTGTCAACACAGGTTTCTTCAGTTTTTGAGTTGGTCTGGCTGGCTGGCTATGTATGTATGTATGTATCACATGTACAGGCTGCACCAATGGAGCTAGAGGGCTGAAAATTTAAACATTTACTCATTTTATTTTAAATGTCTAGAAAAAATGTTTTTTGAAAATCTCCCCCTCCTCCAATAGGTTTTTAGTAGGGGGTTCATTTTGCAATGTAAGTTTATGCTAAATTGATCCCTTAGTTTGTGTCGGCAACATTCACACTTGTTTTTTTTGATAATTCAGATTTTTTTAGTACCCAACAAAAGGTCAGAAGTGATGTATTCATTGATCACCTCTTTTCAATTGATCACCCCCAACACTGCATTATTGAGTAACTAACCAGATCTCTATTTATCTGTCAGTTAATTTTCCATTGTTTCTACAAAACCAGCTAAATACAAAAGTATTTCACCCTTGTATAAAAAATCTCCCATAGACCATGAGAAAAATCCCCGCAAATAGTAACAGACACTTCAATACAATTTCTATTTAACTGTTTCCCAGAAGACATTTTACTCCCACCAACCATCTGACAAATTGTATGGTGGCCCCTAATCTCTTTCCTTCTTCACTGATTTCTTCAGGTTCTAGCTCATCTCTTATGAATGGACTCATTATTCCAAGTGGGATGCTTAGTTCTGCTTTTGCTGAAAACATCGTTTTTATGCTTGGTCATTCAGCCTTTAACTGATATGAAAGTAGACAGTTCTATGAATGCCAAAAAGCTTTTCATTCAGACCAAATGTGAATAGGTTAATAATAGTGTTTATAAGAATGGAAGGATAAAGAGAGTGGGCAAAGAAACAGAAATATTTTTTTCTTTATAAAGTCATATAGTTTTTAAATCAATTCTTGAAATAAAAGAAATGTGATGTAAGAAAAAGTTAGTAATTTAAGAAGCTAAAACATTTTTTCTAACATCTCATAATGTAAATGTGGAGTTATGACCTAAAACTTATGGGGTACACAAATAGATACACACTTGGATACAGACGAAAATGTAGCAAGGTTCGAGAAAACCAGTCAGTGTCCATTTTCAGATGGTCTTTATTAATCTCCTGACATTATTATTTTTTTTAACCAGTTGGAAACAAATAGTTTTATTACAGAAACAAATGTTGCCAAATGCTATCAAAAATTGTGTAAACAACATCGCAGGTTTTGAACAGAGTCCATTCTTTTTCTTGTTAATGGAGGGTTAATTCACTGATAACTCCAGTCTCATTGTAACCCTGTTTTACAACATTGTTGTTTCTGTTGTGGTTTCATACTTGAAAAACAGTGAATCTTAAGCAAACAAGTTTGATTTAAAAGATCTCTTCAGACACTCAAAAGCCAGAAACAGGACCACAAGGATAACTTTGTTCTCAACAGTGGTTCTCAACCTTTTTGCTCCATGCCCTACCTCGACAGCTCAAAAGATTTGATGTCCCCCTTACTATTATACCAATATAAGAAAAAACAAATTTGCTGTTGAAAAGGCATAATAAAATATTGAATACACCAAAATTTAGAGTTTTAAATGTAAGAATCTATGGATGGCTCAGGGACACCCCCCAATATATTTAAAATGCCCCCTTGTAGTTCAAAAACAAGTTCAAAATCACTGGTTTATACCCTCTATTTTGAAGTGAATTGTGTAGTCTACAGACAACAACCAAGCTGATCAAGTTTGTCTCAGACAATTCTTTGCTTTGTGGTCTTTTGTAGTCTGGGCCAAAAAAATGAGCCAAGCACTTTCCATCATATGAAAGGTATTAACACCATAATATATGGGTGCATATTATTTGGAGAAAATTTGGGAACACTGACTAGCTATGGGAAGCAGTCAGAGATGAATGGAACAACATGTTGCAGCACACTGTAAAAAACTATCAGACAGTTTGACCAAACGGCTCAGTTTTCTGAAGAAAAACAAGGGAAAAGCTATCCCATACTAAAACGTACTCTGCGCACAAACATTGCATGCACTTTGTTTTTTGAAAATTAGTGAGGGTTTCAATTTACAATGTAAGTTTATGCTAAATTGGTCACTTAGTTTTTGCCTGGCAGCATTCATGCTTAGTTTTTTGAAAATTTAGACTTTTTTTAGTGATCCTACCCTGCCCAACAAAAGGTGAGAGAAGTAACTCCTTCATTGATCACCCCTTTTTCCAATTTTTTAATTTATCTCCCCCAACATGGCATGTTGCCAAAAGACCATTGGTCACATGACGGTTTCTATTTAGTAATTAACTAGACCTGTTTTTTGATTTCTCTTTAAAATGAGATCAAGATTGAAAATGGATTGTAGTTAGGAATGAGAAAAGGAAATGATAGAAAAGATTTACTAACCACTTGCTATGTACTGACGCCGCTTTTTCAGTTCCATTAATCGTGCAACCATTCCAGGTTTGGTAGGTAGTGGTTCATGTCTGTTGTCAGAGTCATTACCCGATTCACAGCCCCCAAGTTCATACTCTCCCTGGAATGAAAAAACAAAGAGTAGGAATGAGAATTCATTTTTTTAGTACCTACTGATCATGACATATCTAGTACACACTTACAGAGGCATGATAATTATAATGACATTTATTAGTTGGTGTGAGCGACTGCTAAACGAGCGGCCTAAATCGTAAATGTGAATAAAGAAACAAACTGTACGGGGATCAAACCCGCATCCACCCTAGAAGCAACCTTATATGCAGGTTCTGCTCTAACAACTGAGCTAATGAAGATCTCATGGTAGGCTGGAGTCTTTTAATCCTACACTTTGTTGGCTTCTCATATTCTGTCGATTTAGGCCACTTGTTAAGCAGTTGCTCACACCGGCACCGGGCAAAAGTAGGTTCTCAATTAATAAATGTCATTATAATTATTATATTGTCGGATATAAAATGATCCATAATTTGATTTCATACAGAGGCATATACATATATATTGACCATATATTAAAACAATTTTTAAGGTCATTGTGTTTGATATGGTTGGACTATTTTCCCCATCTATTTTCCTTTATTCAAAATGTTTCAGCCATGTAACCTCTGGCATTCATCAGGTGTACTTTGTTCTAGAATGAGGAATCACTTACTAGAACACATGCTCATACTGGACTAGACACGTCTCATATGAAAAAAATCAACATATAGACAAAGAAAATAGTCCAACCATATGATTAATACACCCTGTCTAACAAAATTCAGACAAGAATTTTTAAGGTATTAAAAATTTGCATCCATTTTTTTAATTATCTTGCCCAGCCACATAACTTATGATATTAAAAATACATTTCTTTTGGCAAAAAGTCAGTTTTGCAATACCACCATTTCTGCAGTGTTTTCATTTTTAAGCTTTCAGAACATTATTATTTGATAATAAACCAAACAAACTTTTCATGTTAAGTAAAAATAAAAGACAGATTTTTTATTTTCGACATTACCTTTACTGAACATATATACCATTTTGTTCCACTATCTTCAGCCATCTTTCAGGCAACCTCATTATTTCATCCACCCCAAACTTTTTATCTTTCTCAGCAAAGAATGCACTAGGTGCCTTTTGCAGTCTTTCGAGGAATTGAATGTTTTAAGAGGGAATTCTGTAAATAGTAGCCTAAAGGTGCAAGACCTGGTGATTATGATGGATGAGTGAAAACTTCCTAGCCAAACTGTAACAATTTTTGCCTGGTCACCAGAGAAACGTGCAGTCTAGCCTTGTTATCCTGATGGAATATTACACCCTCTCTAATTCTGGATGCTTTTCATAGATTACTGAATTTTAATTGGGAATAGTACTTGTTTGAATCTGTAACAATAGTGTCGACCACGAGATCAAACCGAAGCCCTCTGCCCAGCCACAGCTGAAGAGACTTCATGTGGCAGCGCTGTTAGAACATCCGGGCTTCCCTTTCATGGTTTGCTGCACCAAACACTTCGCATATGGGCACTTGAATCATTTCTTAGTGTGATATAAGTGGCTGATTATGAGGAGTGAAAACAATTCGCTTTTGACTGTGGTCAGAAGAACGTTGTTGGTGTAGAGTGAATCGAGAGAAAACAGTGCGTTTTCTGATGTCGTGCTGGAAGAAGTTCCCTCCAAAGAGGTGTCCTGTGAAAGAGATTTTGTGCCCTGCGGTCCCTCCGTTTTAAAGAGACTTTGTGCCTTGGGGTTCTCCTGTTTTAAAGAGACTGTGTGCCTTGCGGTTCTCCCATTTTAAAGAGACCTTTCTACTACAGAATCAATCATTTGGTTCTCATAAAGGAGCTTATAGCAGAGGACACCCTTCCAATCCCACCATATACACAGTATATTGCAAATCCTACAGGGAAATCCCCCTCTTAGTTGTATGGTAGGCTATAATGATAAATTTACAATATTGATATTAATAAGAGCCGTTTGATGCTTATTGTTATTGATGACTGACAGCAAAACTTCAAAGAAAAATTGAGCTTCTGCATGATGAAATAACTTGATTTATTTTTTGATTAGATGAAGCATTGTCAACCATTATCAATTTTTGACTAGTATTTTCATTCATCTTAAATCTAAGATATATATACAAAAGCTATAAAGGTTGATAATGCTTCATCTAATAAAAAAATAATTCAGACTACTATTACTACTTCTACTACTAACAGTATATGTAAAACTTAATAACAAATATGGTGCCAAACAATCAGGGGAGGATGAAGGATCAGTTTAAGGGTTAGATTTGATCACCTCTCAGTCGTAAGAGCTCTGGTAGCTCAGTTGGTAGAGCAGTGCTATACATAAGCAGCTTCCTGAGGTGAAAGGGACGCGAGTTCAAGTTTCGCCTGTAGCTTATTCTTTATTCATGACCTGCACTGTTTACTCACTTTATAAAATTTATAAAATGAAGCAACAATAACAGTATAATTTATGTATTTACTTCTGTTTTTCTTTTATGAATTCTCTTATTTATTTTTATTTTTTTGCCATTTCAAATAGAATTTTTTTTCACCGCCATGATGATTACCCCACATTTCAAAACTTGAAAAACAAAGTTTAACAGTCTAAATAATAATCAGCCATGAATGAGTCAGAGAACTTTCCAGATAAACTTTGTTTATATAAACTTACATCAGATGTGGAAATTTCTTCTTTTTCTCCACCTGTTTCTTCATTTATTTTTTGTTCCAACTGCAAGAGAGAAAATTATTTATAAGAACATCTGTCCCAAGAAATATTGGAAATTACTTCTTTTGTTAGGCTGTGATCACTAAAAAAGGTCTGAATTTTCAAATACCAAATGGGCACAAACTAGTGACCAATTTAGTATAAACTTACATGCATATTGAACACAACTCTAAAAATTAATTTAGGGGAGGATTTTTAAAAAAAACAAAAGAAATCATTTTCCCTACTCCGAGGGGAGTGTGTGTACAAAATCTCAAGTTTCTACTATAAACAGTTAGGGCTGGCAAGGTCCAGATACATAGATAGAAACATAGATACATATAAATGTCAGAACACATGAATAACCTAAACCCAGCAATAAACCAGTGTTGTGGGTAGGGAATATAAGAGATGGTCAAATAGAATTAGATACAAAATGCAATGAAGGCAAGTTTTACTGTGTGTGAATGAAAGTAGCAAGTTTTTCTTAAAAAATATGAGACATCAAAGAAAATTTTTACGATTCAAAAAGAAAAAAAAATGTCAGTTTGGTGTGGGTCTAGCTTTTTTGTGTATATTCAAGTTAGAACGGAAAATTTGAAGTACAAAATCTAAAATGATGCGTACCTTATCAGTTCCATTTACAAGATGTGTCTCTTCCCCTTTGGTTTCTGATTTTTCTTCAGTCTCATCAGTCGAGACTACAGCAACTGTTGGGCCTGAAGGAGCATTCCACTTGGCCATTAGGAATTTTGACTGTTTGGAAATATCTGAAGTAAAGAAAATGGTTTTTAAAATTGAATTCCCAGATGATTAGAATCCGAATGGTTCGAAATTCTGAAAAAAATCATAATCCCTAGAAATGAAGGTAGACAACTTCTGATCAGGGTTGCCAGATTAGTTTTCTCAAAATCGGACACAAGTTTTCCAAAACTTGGACAAAACAGGCAACACTTCTCCAAATCTGTCATATATGGACAGAAATAGTTAATAGTGGCTGAAGGTTGCTAGATTAGTATCACAATAATGAAAATAAATAGCTAAAAGTCGCTAAAAGTAGCTAGATTAGTATCATAACAGTGAAAATAAATAGCTAATAGTGGCTAAAAGTAGCTAGATCATATCACAATAATTAAAATAAATAGCTAATAGTGACTAAATGTAGTTTGATTATTATCACAATAATGAAAATAAATAGCTAAAAGTGCCTAGAACTGATAACCGATATCTAAAAACAACAAAAATATCTAAATTTAGATATAAAATATCAAAGTTGGCAACGCTGAGTGGGGTCTTAACTCGGACAATTTTGGATGTCCGATTCTTACAATTTTTAATCGGACATACATGGCGAAACACGGACACAATGTCCGAAATCGAAAAAATTGGAAAAGGGATGATCAATGAATAAGTTACTCTCTTGCCTTTTGTTGATCAGTAAAAAAATCTGAATTTTCAAAAAACAAGTGTGAATGCTGCCAGACACAAACTAAGGGACCAATTTAGCATAAACTTCCATTGCAAATAGACCCCCATATTATGGGTGAATTTTCAAAAAAAAAAAAAAAAAAAAAAAAAGTTTTCATAGACATAATAAAGAGTAAATTTTCAGCCCTCTAACTCCATTGGTGGGATTGTATGTGTGATACATACATACATACATACATACATACATAGCTAGCCAGACCAACTTAAAAACTGAAGAAACCTATGTTGACAGTTTTGGTTGACTGTTTCTAATACAGCAGTATTAAAACTGAAAAAGTTTGCAAACTGAAATGACAACTTCACTGTCACATCAAAGGCTACAAAGGAACTGAGAGATGGTTGATCAAGATTTGCCTCATTAAACAGTCAATGATTTGCCAACTGAATTCATAAGAGTTCAAACCAATCACAAAGTAAAAAAAAACAGTATACATACATACATCATATATTTGTGCATATACACACATATTTATATACATGTATACAGTGATGGAAATGGGTTTTAGGAACTAGGTATACAGTAAGGTCTCCATTGAACATACAAAAAACCTGGAAATTGAGAAGTAGTCCACCCCCATTTCCATCCCTGCATATATGTATATCAGAGCATGTATAGATACTATTTTGGTTGTATACTTTGGAAGGTGTTTTGATTCAAAGTTTATGCAAAGAGATGTGGGATTATTTTCAGGACTCATCTAGACAGATATTAGAAACTGTTAACCAAAACTGTCAACATAGGTTTCTTCAGTTTTTAAGTTGGTCTGGCTGGCTGGCTATGTATCTATCACGCATACAGGCCACACAAATGGAGCTAAAGGGCTGAAAATTATATGTAGAAAAAAAAGAATTCCCCCCAAAATAGGTTTATAGTGGGGGGTTCAATTTGATGTAAGCAATTTGCTTTTTGAAAACTTTTAGTGATCACTACCCAACAAAAGGTGAAAGAAGTAACTTATTCATCCCTTTTTTAAGTGATCATGCTGCCAAAAGATGTTGGTCATGTGACAGTTTCTATTCAGTGACTAACCAGACCTGTTTTGTTTTCATATTAGTATGTTGGGTGGAGTCCCATTTTCATGTTCTCAAAGTAGAAATGACAAAGTGGGGGTAAGTGAAATTCAGACATCTTTCTGTTTATGCTAACCACATAAAGTGTCGTCCATAAATACACCCCTACCACTTTTTATAGAAAGTACACCCCCTACCACTTTTTTAGAGAGAGTTAATTGTCTTCTAAACCAAAAAAAAATTTTTTCATAGGCGTGTACTGATTTTGGGATGGCAACATATTCATATTTTTGGCAACAGAGTTACAATGCTGTAGAGTTTGATCATAAATAATACCTGATAATATCTGTTTTGATTGTGTAATGTTCCACTAGAAATAATTAAATCCTGCTATGTTTGGTTCTAAACCAAACATAGCAGGATTTAATTATTTCTAGACAATTAACTTGCTATAAAAAAAGTGGTAAGGGTGTACTTATTTATGGGCGACACTGTAGATAATTATACGGGAATGCATGTGAAGATTTTCCATAAATCAGTCAGTTGATTCTTTAGCTAGAGTCAGGTTAAGGACCCATTTGCTTGGTCTAGGCATGTGTAAGTATTTCCTGTCCACTGCAATCATTAGAGGCCATCTGTTAAATGAAGTTGGACATTCTGAATGCTACGCATGTGTAAGTAAGTGAAGGGCATGAAGTGTTAATCTTGAAAGACGGGGAAAGTGAAAAGACGTTGAATGAATATATAAATTTCAATAAGGAAAATAAAATAAAAATAGACAAAGGAGAGACTGAGGGATTTGATGAGAATATGTTTCAGTGGAAGAGAAGTGGAAAAAACTATTGAAGAAATGTTAACATAAATGTAGACATATAACAATGTACATTCCTGGGCAAAGAAAGATATAAAAGATCTTAACACCATAGAGAACATATGGGCACATATTAAAGCCAAACTGGTTGAGAGACAATTTGGGAACACTGACCAGCTGACGAATGGAACAAGATTGAAGCAGCACACTCTAAACAACTATCAGACAGCTTGATCAAACGGCTCAGTTTTCTGAAGAAAAACAAGGGAAAAACTATCCCCTACTAAAGCGTACTCTGCATACAAACACTGCATGCACTGTTGTATAACATTGTCAAAAAAATCCCCTATAATTGTTAGAATGAAAGAGTAATTGCAAAATCTTTTCTGAATGGAGCACTCTTTGTAAACAAATGAGTCGTAAAAACGACGAAACAGCGCTGTCTGTGGATGTGACAATATATATATATATATATATATATACAATGTGGAAAAGAAAGAATGAGAGAAGCGTGTTACATCTCAAACATGTTTATTATCATGAAGATAAATCTTTATGCATTTTGTCACTGCGAGTGACGTTTTCAGAAGAAAATTGAACATAGCAGAGACCTGCGGTCATCCATGTGGTGTGCTGCGGATGACCACAGGACTCTGCTATGTTCAATTTTCTTTTAATTTCAAGAGTCCACAGTTTCAAATGGTGGTGAGTAGGAGGTATTTTTATCATCAAAATTTTTACCCCTGTGTGGAAGAGTCCAGTGTTATGGACAGCAAACCAAGAAAATCACTGTTAGAGTAGATATATACACACACACACATGCAGTAATGTTCTCAATGAAGCCTGACCTTGGGGTCAGGGTTGTTTAGAGACTGGAAGAACAAACATGCACGTGTGCACACACACACACACACACACACAAGCCTGTTGTGACTAATTTTC
This sequence comes from Architeuthis dux, assembly GCA_006491835.1. NCBI lineage: Eukaryota > Metazoa > Mollusca > Cephalopoda > Oegopsida > Architeuthidae > Architeuthis > Architeuthis dux. The sequence continues at coordinate 296,249 of VCCN01004959.1, forward strand.
TATTTGGAGGTGGAGAGTGAAAATATGTTGCACCATTCAGCAAGAGCTTTGGTTGATGGTATTCATTACCATTGACAGACATCAATCAGCAAATTAAGGTTACCCTGACAAAAATAGTTAAGTTTCCCCTACCATGCTGGCTAAAAGTTTGGGTGTATCATTTTAAGCTTCTAACCCCAGATGTTGTGGCTGTTGCAGGTGTACAGGGAGTTATTTAGCTTTGATGATTTGTGTCTTGTAATCCCATTGTGGGGCTGTAATGGTGGTGGTGCTGCTGCTGCTGCTGTTGACCTTGTGTTACTATTCAGTTCTTTGAGGTTCAAGGGGTTCAACACTGTGACAGTTTGATTGCAGGACTATTAAAACCTAGTGATTCAGAGGCTGAACTGAACATGCAGACCAAGATCAGTTCTGGTTAGTCACTCAGTAGAAACCGTCATGTGACCAATGTCTTTTGCCAGCATGCCATGTTGGAGTGGTGATCAATGAATAAGTTACTTCTCTAATCTTTTGTTGGGAAGTGATCACTAAAAAAAGTCTGAATTTTCAAAAAACAAGTGTGAATGCTGCGGTCACAAAATAAGGGACCAATTCAGCATAAAATTACATTATTGTAGTGTGAAAAAAAAGTATACAAGTTGTATATACAAGCACACATCATGACACTCATATCATGACACAATATCTAAAGCCTAAAACATTTGTGTTGGTGCAATAAACATCATAATTCTTTTTAAATTCATTTACATCTGTTGATAGTACTACATATTCCTGTAATCTATTCCATAGTCCCACCACTCTATTGCTAAAAATGATTTTTCTGATATTTAATCTACTTCTATTTACTTCCACCATATATGTGTGGCCTCTCAGTCTGTTCTAGTAAAAAATTATTCTAAACCATGCATAATCTTAAACATTTAAGTCACCCCGGTCCCTCCTATTTTCTAATGATGATAACCCTAGCTCCTTTAACCTATCCTCATAACTCGTTTAATTTGGGTACTAATTTAGTTGCTCGTCTCTGGACTTTTTCTAAAAGATTTTTTATCTTTCTCTAAGTATGGTGAACTCTTATATAGTATAAGGAACGAATTCTAGTCTATATATAAAATAGTAATTTTCAATTATTTTCCCTTATCCGATTCACATACAATCTGCTTCCATCTCCTATAAAAGAGGAAGTGTGTGTGTGTAGCTTTATAGTGGTATTCCCAGTCCCCTCAAGTTTATCATACATGCATACATTCTACTGAGTTACAGTTGCAGACACTATCAGATATTGCATCTTTTTGTGGCACTGGAGAGACAGTGAGATTAGTTCAATAGTAGAGTCAAGCTATAGAGGAATAAATATAGTGAGAGAAAGAAAGCCTCAGTTACATTAAGTATAGATTTATTTATCCTAGGCTAACAGTAGAAACAGGATAGCATAAAAATATTAATGACACAGAAAGACGTTTTTTACAGGCAAAATATATACTGCATTTCTCAAATAAGCTCTTGATTAGAATATGCATCACAAATGTACATTTAATACTTTAAGAATTTTTAAATACCAACATATAATTCAAACACAATTTTTGGCGAAAAATAGTTCAACATTATAAGGAAAACATCAGGTAATTTTAAAAAATCTAGTTTAAAAATCAAAATCAATAGATATTGACATTCGTAAGGAAATATAAAATGTGTTATTTCCTTGTATAATATAGATACACAAGTGTCTTAATATTTAATGAAAAGAATTCATATTTAAAATTTAGTAAACATCAGATGTAAATATCAATCACACCTCTTTTTTTGTTCTATCTTTAGAGTTGTTCTGACAAAAAATACTTGAACTACAATAAACTTTAAGATTGATTGTAATGGTAAAAGGTTGATTCTTTAAATAATTGTTGTATTCATTTCTTCAGTCAACAATATCTGTGCAGATACACAGTTAAACCTTTTAGCGCCAAGTTTTTGAGGATAATTTCATAAATTTGACTTTGTGTTTTTTGAAAGGCTAAAAGTCATTGTGATAGAAGGTTGCTATAAAAAAATGAAATGATCAGTAAGATTTATGTTGGAAAAAAATATTATCTAATTTGCATATGATGACGTCATCTGGGGCGGCTATCTTGGATTCTAGAATTTTTAGTACAACTTTCTTACCATTTTACAAAAAAAACCTGCATCTTTTACTTCGAAATTACAGCAAAAATCTGAATAGAACAAACACAGTATTTTACTTCAGAATTATGCCAATATATGTGCGCCACCTATTGGTCATATGCACAACAGATTTCTAGCCAGATCTGACTGAGTAGGGGTGTGTGGTCGCAATTCAGCAATGGTGCCGCTTAAAGGGCTTAAGTAAATCAGAAAATTCTAACCCACATCAGTTGCTGATTCACACAAGTTTAGATCTTCAACAAGCTTAGACTAAATTGCAAGTCCAACACATTCTGTGATTCACTCTAAAGAAAGTGTAACCAACACCTCTAGCTTTATGCTGTCATTCTACTAATTTTATTTAACTGATAGTAGCTACATATCAACAGCACATTGAGAAAAATCATTGGTAATTGGTGCAGGGTTTTTTTCAGGGCAATCAGTAAAATCTGCAGTGTTTTAAAGAGTGCAAATCACTGCTACCTGCAACACGCCCAGCCCTAACTGTTCATAGTAGAAACTTGAAATTGTGCACACACACTTCCCTCAATGAGTAGGGAAAATGTTTTTTATTTTTATTATTTTGTAAATTCCCTCCCTAAATAGGGTTTTAGCTTTTTTTTATGCTAAATTGATCGCTAGTTTGTGCCAGCTTGTTTTTTGAAAATTCAGACCTTTTTTAGTGATCACAGCCCAACAAAAAACTTGATCAACACCTTTTCCCACTTTTTAATTGATCACCCCCAAACGTCATATATGTGGCAGTGATTCATAATTTCCCTTGGAATGCTAGTCCAAGGTGTTGCAGCTAAAGGCATTTGTGTTTTAGGATTATTTTGATCAAACAATTGGACATTCCCTTTGCAATGCGATTGCTTAAAAAGGGATATGGTGAGCCAGAAGTCATTAACTGCACCACACACACACACTTGTAATGGCAGCCCTGTTGACAACACACTGAATTTTAGTCAATCATTGATATCCACTTCTTTCATTCAAACCTTTTACAGTAGACTACAGGAAGAAGATTTTATGGCATTGTGCACAGCTTTGTCAGCACAGAAGTGCATTGACAAAATACATTTGTCTAGCATGACATGCAATTCTGATTCACAGATCTTTAAATCCATAACACCAGTGACCTTGTGTATGCATTTATTATATTGTCTCCAGGGAGAGTACATTTTAATTGTAATTACCAAGTGAGCAAGGATAGTGCTGAGCAGCAGGACAGAGAGCTCTATCATTACACTAGTACCATCACTACTACTCAACCATTGAAAGGAAAGTTGTGAGAGGAAAAGTTTTTTCTGTTATATATGGTTGATTTAAAAAAAAAAAAAAAAATCAGTATTGAGAATCCTAATTTCATGGCAAGCTGGCTTGTTTTTTCCCTTTTAGGAAGCTGGGGCTAGATAATATTCCTATCCCTTGAGTATACTCGTGTACTTGCAAAATATGCAAATGGCCATAATTAGTCTTTTTTGTGGCCACGAGCAGGCAAGTCTAGATACCTAACTAAATTCAGTTTATTCAGTTACATATAAAATCCACAGTACCAAAAAGTATAAATATTTCATTCAAACCTATAAACAATGACTTTTCTTATATGAAATATTGGAAAGGCAGTTAAGTCAATGCCCTACAAATCTTTCACTACAATTTAGGTTATCAACTTGAATATAAAAATACGGGATTACTCAAAGAGGAAATCCAAAGATGTTTTACTTGCCTGAGAGATGGTCCAAGTTCATCCCACTTGAGAATTGTGTAGAAGCTAGACAAATACTCATTGCATCTTCACAAGAAGTCATTGTTCATGCCTATGAGCAAGTATCTAGTGGGTGTGCAAGTGTTTTACAGTCTACATTAATTCTTTATCAATCTATTGTAAAAGTCTAGGGTATATAAGAGTGCAGATATTTAATTAGCAATGTTTAGCTGATAGGGTGGATTGTGAAAGATTTATTTTATTCCCAGGTAATAAAGGTCACTTCACTAATCTACTCTAATAATGAACAGTGTGTTTGCTTGGTCGTAACAGGGGACTCTTCCACTGTGGGAGGGGGGGGTTAAATTTTGCTAAAAGAACTACATCCTGCCCACCATTTCAAACTATGCACTATTCTCGGATAACAAGTTCAGTATTTTTTTTCTAAAAGAATCAAAAACAAAAAACATCTTAATCCAAATATATCCGTGAATTTTTTTCCACTGGGATTAACAAGTAGATCTTATGAAAAAAAAAACCCAGATCAGGACAGATGTCATATAGCAATGATCAGCAAGCTAATCTTGGTGGTTGTTGTTAGTGGGTTCGATCCTCATCGGATCTCCCAGTATAGATGGTCTGATACAAATTCATGTTAACAGTGTGATTTTCTTGGTTTGCTGTCTGTAACACTTGACTCTCTCGCTCAGGGATAAAAATTTGAATCTATGGACTCTTCAACTGAAACAAATTTCCAATTATTCTTTCTTAGAAAATAGTTTCATAGAAATTCAAATATATCCGTGAATTTCTTCACAGGTATTAAGTAGTAATTTAATAAACAGTTACTTACATTTTAACATCTCTTCATGTCCCAAAAAGAACCAGTTGAAGAACAAAAGGAAGTTCCAGCGTGATGGAAATACAGTTAGGAAGATCATAAAGGAACAAACTTCTACGTGAAATCTGCAAAAACAAGAGAAAATGAAGAAAATAGAAAAAACTAGTATTCCAAAGGAAATTATGAATCACTGCCACCCATATATGCTGTGTTGGGGGTGATCAATTAAAAAATTGCGCTGTGATCACTAAAAAATGTCTGAATTTTCAACAAAAAAAAAACAAGTGGGCACAAGGTAGTGACCAATTTAGCATAAGTTTACATTGAAAATTGAACTAAAACCCTATTTTGGAGGAGAATTTTCAAAAAACAAAAAAATATTTTCCCTACTCCTTGAGGGGAGTGTGTGTACAAAATTTCAAGTTTCTACCATGAACGGTTAGGGCTGGGCAAAGCCTGGATACATAGATAGATAGATCGATACATTTAAATGTGTGAACACGTGAATAACCTAAACTTTTGGTAGCAGTGATTAACTAAATCTTTGGTAGCGGTGATTAAAAACCAACAAAAAAAAAAACCCACGATCACAAGATATTATAATTTCACAAATATTAAGACATATTTATGAATGCATATTATACATGGGAATAACCCATGTTACTTTTTCCTCCCCATCATGATGCAACTTCAAGCATAACATTTTTCATAGTCTTTTAAAAATCATTCTGTTTATAGTTTTACACACACTTTAAACAAGTAAATTTCCTAATAGTGAATAAACAAAACAAAAATCAACTGCATATGTACAAATGTTTTATAACTGTTATATAAGTTATTCTATAACCTAAAGAGTCATATACCTCTGTCAGAATTTCTGAAATGAGGAATTAATATTATACTCTGATTTATTCAAACAATTCTTTAGGTGCCTGTCGTATTTGGTAACTTTCTAGAAATTTTGAATCAAACGCTTTATTTTTACTTGGAAAGTGGAATGAAAGCAAGCCAGCCACCCCCTCCCCTGACTGAATAAAAGATTCAGTTCAAAATTTACAGGTTACCAAATAAAACAGGCACCTGACGAAGGCCAGAGGGTAGAACAGATGAAACTTTGTGACTATACAGGGCCCATGAAGACAGTGGGGCCAGGTTGGCACAGCCACCGCACCTTTTTTGCAAAACTGATATACCTGCAAAAATGGAGTAGCTTGAATATAAAAATATGGGATTACTCAAAGAGGAAATCCAAAGATGTTTTAACTTACCTGAGAGATGGTCCAAGTTCATCCCACTTGAGAATTGTGTA
>VCCN01004959.1:302527-320869 GCA_006491835.1 Architeuthis dux
ACTGCAGGGGACCTTTATACTTTTGAGATATTTTTAATAAAATTCTATCCAATCCTAAAGGTTTCTCAAACTGTTTGGTAAGGATTCACTTCAATTGACCATTTGCAACTGTGGCAGGACACCCTCTACCCTCTTCAGAAATTGTACTGTACATTCTGAAGTACTACCTTTGTCCCATGTTTGATTAATAGACTGGGAGGCATTGTGGCCAAGTTTAAATTCATGCAAGAAGATTACATGTAACCCAGTTTTATCTGAAGTTTAGAGCCATTATGAAAATTATTATCTGTGAGTGTGAAAGAAAAAAAAATCTTTAAAACAATCATTACTCTTACAAAATACACAAGTAATGACTAAAAAGTGGTAGAATAAAATTGTCAATTATTTTCCGAATGACCTAATCTATAAGTCTTTCCAATTTCCTTTGGACTTAAATTTATACCCTCGAAATTAAACTGTGCAACATATTTTGTGTTATTTTCTAATTGATTATGTCTAAAAAGTACAGACAAGGCCAATTATTCCCTTGAAACTTTGCTTTTGTGACCAGGACAGTGATAATTTGAAATCTACCTATTTCCATTTGGAAATTGCACATTTTTAATCACATAAAGTAAGGAAAACAATTACATATGTCTCAGCCGTTTTCTCTACTTTTTACATATAAGCAATTAGAAAATAACATTCACTACCCAGGAACAAAAATTGCATTGCACTGTGTTATTCGTCTTAAGTGCAGAAACACTGATAAGATTTGATGTAAAAATAATTTGAATTTCAAATGACAGACAGACTTTTGCTTATGTTTGCTAGACATACTATGTCATCTACTGAGTCAGTAATTAAAGAAAATATAACATATATGAATGAACCCCTTACTAAATGGAAATTCTTACCTGTATCGAAATTCTCGTATCGTATTAATACAGGTGTCATCATCAACAGTATCTGAAGGCAGGTAAGATTCTTTTCGACTCTCTGGGAGGATGGTGTCAAAGATTCGAGTGTGAACGTGAATTAAAGCGAGTGTTGCGATGGTCACAACCAGCAGAGATACCAACACAAAGAAAGCAGCTGAAAAATTGCAAAAGAACATCTTATAAGAACATATAACCACAAAAAAAAAAACTTTTTTAAATTAAAAAAAAACAACACACACACACACACACAAACAAAATTGAAAATTGATTCAAAGAAAATTAGTTAATTTAATGATTAATTGACTGGATTTAGAAAAAAATTAAAATAAATATTGAAAATTATGCTTGTTACGGAGGCCTACTTTATGTTTTGAAAAAGTAATTTGTTGTTGTTATTGACCACATGTAAAATTAAACATCTAAAAACCTGCTTTACAAATAAGCTTAATTAATCTATGTTTATATAACTTATAGGAATGATAAAAGAAATTTTTTGACAGAAAAATCGACACTTGCATATAAAAGTTTTGTTCAATGAAACGATCAAGAACCTAAAGTAAACAAAAAATGACTTTGAAACATTGCAATGTTCTACTTAATAATTAATGAAAATTTGTTTTTCATTTATTTTGACTGAAATCTGGGCTTTTTCAATTACGTTTTTAAAGGATTATTTCTGATCATTCGCAAAAATTCATTTTATAATATAATGTGTGTTTTATCATCTTCTTCCAATGTTGTTATTTAAGATGTAAAATAAAATTATTTGATGAAATGGTAGTTGGCGAAAACCCCAATCGTCCGCATGATAAAACTGCTGTCAGCTGACTGTGTGTCGGCGACACGTTGTTCAACAAAATGACTGAGAACCAAATGGCTGGATGCATCAAATGTGGTTTGCAAAGTTTCAGGCTGGAGATTTCTCGCTGAACAATGCTTTATGGTCAGATAGATAAGTTGAAGTTGACATTACTTGAGAATAAGCAACATTATACAACATGGTAGCCAATGTACTCAAAATATCTAAATCAATCATTTGAACCAGAATGGTTATGTTAGTTGCTTTGTTCCACATAAGTTAAGTGAAAAAAACCTACTGGGCAATATATCCATGTGGAATTTGCTACTTAAACATGAGAAAAATATTCCATTTTTGAAGCAAATTGTGATGAGTGATGAAAGTGGATACTTTACAACAACATGGAATGCAAAAGATTGCAGGACAAGTGGTGAGATTGGAGAAAGATAAAAATCTTTTAGAAAAAGTCCATAGATGAGCAACTAAATTAGTACCCGAATTAAAAAGTATGAGTTATGAGGATAGGTTAAAGGAATCAGGGTTAAAAAAATAGGAGGGACCAGGGAGACTTAATAGAAATGTTTAAGATTATGAGTGGTCTAGAATTAGAATTAGATCCTAATGTATTTTTTACTAGAAGGGAGGGGGTACAAGGGACTGATAGGACACACATCTATGGTAGAAGTAAATAAAAGTAGATTAAATATCAGAAAATTCGCTTTTAGCAATAGAGTGATGGGACTTTGGAATACATTACCGAAATATGTAGTGCTACCAACAGATGTAAATGATTTTAAAAAGAATTATCGTGTTTATTACACTACTGCCAATATTTAAGGCCCTGGTTGTTATGATGTGTGCTTGTATATACAATTTGTATACTTTTTTCTATACTGAAATAAATTTTCTAAAATGTACTATAACCTCTTTCTGGAGAACCAAACAATTGATTCAAATAAGTACTGTCCTCAATTAGACCAATTGAGGCAGCAATCAACGAAAACCATCCGGAATTAATTAACAACAGAAAGGGTGTAATGTTCTATCAGGATGACACAGGATCGCATGTTTCTTTGGTGACCAGGCAAAAATTGTTACGGTTTAAATGGAAAGTTTGGATTTAATCACTGTATTCAGCAAATATTAGAAACTGTCATCAAAACTATCAATATAGGTTTCTTCAGTTTTTAAGTTACATACATAGCCAGCCAGACTATCACGTGTACATGCGTAAATGATTAGATTTTCAGAAAATCTAATCATTTACTCATTATGTTTAGAAAAAGAAAAAAAAATTAAAAAAAAAAAAAATCCCCTCTAAATAGGTTTTTAGTGGGAAGGGTGATCAATTTGCAATGTATGTTATGCTAAATTGATCCCTTAGTTTGTGCTTGTCAGCATTCATGTTTGATTTTTAAAATACAGACATTTTTAGTGCTCACTGCTCAACAAAAGACGAGAGAAGTAACTTATTCATTGATCATCACATTTTCCAATTTTTTTAATTGATCACCCCAACACAGCATGGTGCCAAAAGATGTTGGTCACATGACAGTTTCTATTCAGTGACTAACCAGACCTGAATAAATAGTTTTCCAAAGGTGCAACACCTACAGATTACTATTTATTCAGGTCTTTACAGAATTCTATTAATTAAATGGTAGATATGTTGTTCAATAAAAGTTGAAATTTCTTTTTTTAATTTGTTTTTTATTTTTACCTGACAAACTGCACAAACTTTTGGGCCATCCTATTGTATAGCAGGGTAAATGATGGAGACCTCTACACTGATGAGCCAAAACATTATATGACTACCTGCCTAATAAGGTGTGGCTCCTCTATGTGCCTGCAAAACAACTCAGACATTGACTCTACAACAATGGGATCTGGTGCCTGGATATCAACAATAGGTCCTTTATCTTCTACTAGTTAAGTGATGAAGGTTCTACAGAGTGAACTTGTTGGTCCAACACATCCCATAAGTACTCAATGAGATTGAGATCTGAGGAGTTTGGTGGCCAGAACTCATGCTCCTGAAACCATTCCTGTACAACTGGTGCAGAATGGCAGGGTACACTGTCCTGCTGAAAGATGCCACTGCCATCGTAGAAAACTGTTGCCTTTAAGAGGTGTACCTGGTCATCAATGAGGTTGAGGTAGATGGTACTCGACAAAGTGCCTTCCACATGAATGAAAAGACCCAGTGTTTCCCAGCAGAACATTGCCAAAACCATCACACTGCCTCCCCCAACTTGCTGTTTTCTCACGGTACATCCGGATACCATCGCTTCCCCAGGATAACAACACACATGTATCCTGCCATTCACCTTATGCAGGAGAAAGTGAGAATCATCAGACCAGGCAACCTTTCATTGATGATTCATTGAAGAAGCTTTTTGTTAGCATGGGCACTGACTAATCTGCGGCTACACAGCCCCATACACAGCAAGGATCAATGTACTGTGTGTTGTGACACATTCCTCCCTTTGATTAAAGCTATCTGCAATTTGTGCCACAGTAGCCCTTCTGTTGGCTTGACGGAAAAGCCTCCGTTCACTTCTAGCATCAATAAGTCTTGGTTGCCCAGTTGCTGATCTTTCTCTCCTTGGACAACTGCCGATAGGTACTCACCACAACTGAACATGAGCACTCCACAAGCTGTATCATTTTGGAAATGCTCTAACCTAGTCTTCTGGCCATAACGATTTGGCCTTTATCTTCCTCTAATCTTTTTCTTTCCCATAACTCCAGCATTCAACACATTCCTCTTCAGATAAAATATAAGGGGAAACTATTGGCAGAAAGCTGACAAAATGTTTTTCTTCTACAGGAAGTACTTAAAAAAAAGAAATATTGGCAAACACGTACATTTGAACACATATTTTCAACAAATTACTTTTGCATGAAGTCAAGGAGGAAGCAACTATCAAGAGGGTGTCAGTCAGTTGACTCTTTTTTTTCATGACTGACCACATCATAAATGTATGTGCATATGTAATGTACGTATATGTAAGTATAAAGACAACTAAAAGCAAATAAAATCTTAAGGAAGTGCTCCTTGAACACAAGTGATACTTCATTTCCTGTCTCAGGGTTAAACGTTTGTCACAATAAAAGAATTCTGTTAGTAAACATTACATGGTACTAGGGGCTATGACCAATGTTCTCTATAATTTTTTGTAGTCAGTGGGCGCAAAAATCTTATGTTGTGCAAATTTTTTCCTGTGACAAGAATGTGCTTACTTTTGAATTCAACATCAGGGAATCAATATTTTTTTCAATAAAAACTCAGTAAGCTATTTGAAATCTTGTGTGTGCACATTAATTTCCTTTGTGCGCTGGTTGCAAAACGTGTGTGTGCGCACATCTTAGAAGGAACTATGACTAGGTTTACATTAGTCTTAATTGAATATTATAACAGTTGCCAATTAACATTTTATTTTTTAAATCTTTATTCCTTTCTGAATACATTTCAGATTTCAAGCTTCAATATCAAAACAGATATTTCAACTATTGTGTTTGTTTATATAAAAACACATACACTTTCTCTACCCAAAGAAAAAAATTCTAAAACAAATTCATCGAGGCATATACCATTACCTTCAAATATACCTGTATTCCAATCAGTCTCAATATAAAATAAAACAAATCAGGTTTATAGTTTCAAAATGCATCTGATAATATACTAAAACTGCAGTTTTCATTGGATCAATGGACCTAACTTATATCGGAAACCTACTTAGCATTGATATCAATAAAATATAAATTAAACTTACTTTCATAATGTATTATTTATGTCTGAATTTTTTAGATGATGGATCATCAATATGTATAGATTTTTTCTACTGTGGTTGGTTCATCTTTCAAACACAACATTTCAGCCCTACGGTCTTCTTTTTCAGGTAGGTGTCTAAATGGGGACATGATACCAAAAATGCAACATGATTATAACCTAAGAAACTCTTCCACCTGAAAATAGACAGTGGAATGAGGACATTCTGCCCCCATGGTTTGAAAGGGGCCCCCTCGTCCCAACATTCCAAACCCTCCCCATTTATGACACCTGCCTGAAAAAGGCTGCATGGAGCAACGACTGAAACCATTGTGTTCAAAATTGAACCAAGATGAGGACAACAACAAAATCTATATATACTATATTATTTATTCTTTTTTCCCCAACTTTTTACATTTAGAACAAAACTTACCTTTAGACAGAATGAAACATCCAATATTAAATATAATCCATAATGTGATTGTCAAATTGGGGGAACGCCATCTGTTTAAAAAAAAAAAAGAATGTTTACAAAATTATTTAAATTTACAATTAACTCTTAAATTCATTAGAGAAAATTCAAATGTTAATATCAAGGGGAATAACTACTGATCAAAGTTAGCCTTTTACAGCTTTAAGTGAATTTTAAAAAATTATTTTTTATTCTATCTGGTCATAATAATTTCAACAAAATTTATTTCCGGCACAGAAGAGTTCCACTGCCAGTTAGGAGTGGTATATCAAGCGGTTTACAATAAATCATTTTTTTTTGTTTTTTACAATAGGTGGCTTTAAGCATTTATGTGAGAAAAAATTAAACCCTTTTCTCTCTTATATTACTTTCCTTCCAATTTTCTTGAGCATATTTACAGGGACTAATTTCACACTTCTAACAATCAGTTTTTAAGTTGGTCTGGCTGACTGGCTATATATGTATCACTCCCCCACTAAAACCCTATTTTGGAGGGGAATGTTAAAAACAAAACAAAAAGCATTTTCCTTACTCATTGAGGGAAGTGTGTGTACAAAAATTTTAAGTTTCTATTATGACCGGTTAGGGCTGGGCGATGTGAACGACTGCTAAACAAGCGGCCTAAATCGTAAATGTAAATAAAGAAACAAGCACTGTGCAAGGATCCACCTTGGAAGCAGGCTCTGCTCTTCCCACTGAGCTAACGAAGCTGTCATGAGAGGCAAAAGTTTTCTACCATGCACTTAGCCGGCTCCTCTACTTACACGTTTGTATTTAGGCACGACTACAGTGTGGTCCAGTGTTGATTTCATACTGTCGACACAGGGGGCGGCACTATATTCATGCCTAAAAACGAACGTGTAAATGGTGGAGCCAGTAAAGTAAAAGTAAAAAAGTAAAAAAACTCCTGCGTATATGGTTGCTTCCAAGGTGGACACGGTTTCAATCCCCGCACAGCACTTGTTTCTTTATTTACATTTAGGCCTAAAACCCTATTTTGGAGGGGAATTTTCAAAAAACAAAAAAAAAAAAAAACGTTTTTCGTATTCATTGAGGGGAGTGTGTGTGTGTGTGCAAAATTTCAAGTTTCTACTATGAATAGTTAGGGCTGGGCTAAGTCCGGATACATAGATACATATAAATGTTGTGAACACATGAATAACCTAAACCTTGTGTAGCGGTGATTAATTATAATGATTAGTTTAATTGTAAACATTAAGAGCATCTATCATAGTAATGGTTAGTGGGCTTAGTAAACAATTTCTACCAAATTCATTCCTCATTGCATACTTCACAAATATGGCTGACAAATAAATATTCAATTATTGTGTTACTGCTTTTTGTTAGGCATTAGTTTTATCATTATTACCTTCTCAACAACATCAATGAGAACTAAAGGAAGTAAATAGACATCATTAGTTTCTTCAGATTTGACATTTAACATACTAGGGCAGTGCTTGTTCCAAAGGTGCATGTTTGGGGTTGGACACAGCAGACACTTTTATTCAGATCTATTTAAAAAATGTCTTTACTTGAAGGGGCATCACAATCACTTGAATGTGATGATTGGTAGAAATAAGAAATAGAGGCTTTAAATTTCAATATGAATGCATGAATCATGCTCAACTGCTGAAAGTGCATGGACATAAAATTGGGTTTAAAAATAAATAGTCATCATCCATATTATATTTATCTTGTGTGAAAAAGCAGTAGTTGTTTTGGTATATTTCAAAATAACTAGAGCAGTGCCCTTTTCCAAAGGTGCATGTTTGGAAGGGGCTGGACCTTATGGTGTGTGGAGCAGCCTGTCATAATAGCCAAGTAAAATAATCTTCCGTCCATCATACAAAACTACAGCTTCAAAGTATTTCGGTTACTTCTCTTCAGTGTTGCCAATTTAGATAATTTATATCTAGATTTAGATCTATTGCCTATTTAGATATTTTATATCTAGATTTATATCTATAATTTTAGATAAAAGATCTATCATCTGTTTTTTATTTATTTTTATATGATTTTTCGAGGTCGGCTGATCAAAGCAACTTCAAACTCAACACTACAGTGCATTGTGTGCTGACTAATATATCTGGTGAATGTCAACTTTGTACAATGGACAGTTGTCGAGTAATTGATGTACATTAGATTTCTTGAGAACCGCAGATCAAAACAACTTCAAACTCAACACAGCAATACCTTGTGTGCTGACTAATATGTCTGGTTTAATCTGAGTTTAATATAAGATTGCAAGAGAAATGACCACACAATCACTTCACAATGCCTTGTACTCAAGGAACACAGAAATTATTGGATTCTAAAGTGGGCATATTGTCAGGTAATTTGAAAGTGAAATGAGCCAATGTCAAATTGTTTCAATATTGGAACTTCCACTTTCAGAGGAGAAAACTGAACAATTTAGATGGACAAACTATTGGAGTTTTGGTACACTGTTATCTTTTCAGATCAATCCTTTTTAGATCAATTTTTGAACAGTGGACAAGTATGAGGTAAAGCATCTGTCTCTTAAGTGATTGGAGTTTCTGGAGATTGTTTAGCCAAAGATTTTGTTTGAACTGACCTGCAACTCATCACATAGATTTTTGGTGTAGGGAGAAGTTTAGAGCACTGATTGTTCAAAACTATCAAATCAGAAAAATACATATCCATTCTGCTAGAGGAACTTCTAATATTCACTGACAGTTATGTGGACACAAACTGTATCCTTTCATGGAGGGTGGAGCTCCAGACCACACAGCAAAAAAGACTCTAGAATGGCTGATCGAAAGAGAGTTATTGTAGAAAAACGAGTGTTGATAGCAGTGACTGCTGGTAGAGGGCATTTCCGTGTATACCTTCTCTGGTTGAATGGCTGCCACAATTGGTTCTTGATGAGGCTCGGAGAAGCTGCTTGATGACATGACCACGAACCAGCTGTTGGCAGTCACCGCTATCAATGCTCATTACTTAGTCCGAGACACTTCTACAGGCTCATCAAAGCCGTGCTTTTTTATAGTAACCCTTCTCACAACATACAGACTATTGGTAGTGCGCATTGCAATATACGGGTTATTGGCGGTGCTCTTTTTTCCTCATCTGGGCCACTGCTATTTCTTTCTCCCTGCTGGATTTCAAATGGTGGCAGGCACATGCTCGAAGCTTTTGTAGACGAGGAAGTCAGACTTCATTTTCTCAGTTACAGTTATTGACACCACAAGGATCGGGAAAATGGACAAACCTCAAGCAAGACTTGAACTCACACCCCTTTTCCTTGGGAAGCCTGTCTTAATGAAATAGCTGCTTTACTGATTAGGCCATGGAGACCTTTTGGCTGCAGTCATTCAAATCTAACCATACATCTATTGATTATTTTTCTGCCTGATACATTGCCATTTTTAAAAATACACTAGTAATAATATTATTTTTTTGAATTTCTTAGATGAAGCATTTTCAACCATCATTAGAAATAATAAATGACCCAATCAGTAAGACAGCTGTCACATTACATCCCTTTTACACAGCAAACCTGTGAGTTAAAGTCTCACCAGAGGCTTATCCTTTACTTCGGATCTGCTTTACTTATAGAAGAATGGCCTGAGAGTTGCGATAAAAAGCAACTGAAATGCTAGTAGAAAAATTGATAATAGTTGACAATGCTACATCTAAGAAATTCAAAAAAATAATATTAACATTTAAATATTATATTAATATTAATAATAGTGATAAATTAATTTTAGCCAAGATTCTTAATTTAAGGTAAAATTAATTTTCATCCTTCATCTGATCGGACCCTCAGTTTGCGTGCCGATCATCCTGTGGCATTTGCTTCTGGCCACATTTTGCCAGTTCCTTCCATTGCTTCTTATCAGTTGATTGCACCTCATCGAGGGTTTTTCCCCCTCTACTGTTTCTGTGCTATTTATGATGTCCATCTGTTTTCTGACATTCGTATTCTTAGCTTTTGCAGTCAACTTTCAAGAACGACTTCTTTGAATTTCTTTCTTGCATTTTTATTAAATTTTATTTTTATAATGTTAGTATTTTTTCCTATAAGTCTTACAATTTTTGAGGTAAGCTTTCAAGGTAAAAACTTCTCTTTAAAAGTTTTAAAAAACCCATACATCTGAGAAAATGTTTCAAACTAATGATTCTGTTCTTAAAATTTAATGGTACTACAGAGTGCAGAAAATACTTTATTAATTTTTCCTTGTGATTTTTACTATTTCCTTAACTAAAATATACATTTTAGACAAAAAAAATGATATGGATGACATCAAATATAATGTTGAATGATAGTACCAATTACAATGTTGTGTCAAGTCACAATTTCATCATGTTTTGATTAGAAAACAGGATTTTAACAAGAATAATAATTTATTTCCAGTTGGTACATGGATATTTTTTTTAAAAAAAGAAAAAAGTCTATTAACAGAAATTTTGGAAATTATAGTTCAGTTAATTGTAAGACATTCATGGAGGGAGCATATCGAATAGTAGTACTTGAACTGGAGTACTGATTATTCAGTTAATAAGGAACCCTAGGATCACATCTAACATGTAGTACATGGAGACATACATGACCTCTTAGTAGTCCAGCAAGTCTATCTAATTTGAACATGCATTCCTTTATATAAGGAATTGTGGGAAATGATGAAGGTTTTTCATTTTTTTTTAATAGAGACACACATGACTTCTTAGTAGTCCAGCAAGTCTATATAATTTGAACATACATTCCTTTATATAAGGAATTGTGGGAAATGATGAAGGTTTTTCATTTTTTTTAATGGAGACACACATGACTTCTTAATAGTCCAGCAAGTCTATATAATTTGAACATGCATTCCTTTATATAAGGAATCATGGGAAATGATGAAGGTTTTTCATTTTTTTAATAAAGGCTCATGCTGAGAACACACAAACTAAGAATAGACTTCATGACAACACTGTTAAAATCCATTAGCTTCATTTTGCTGGTTCTCAGTGCCCATCACACACACCTCAACGCCATGACACCTTACACTCATTCTATGTGATTTATTCTCCAAATTTAGCCTCTTCAAAAAGACTGTGTAGATCCATGCTCTTCAACCATTTATGCTTAGCATCCACTTTTGTGAGGGTAAAATTTCTTTAAAGTGCTGGCCAAACAAATTTTGTTTTTAACTGTTGACAGAAATTAATCTCATCTTCACTTTCAAGAAACAGTATGACACTCTTATATAAATCAACAAAATGAGTCAGGCATGTACCCTTTTAGAGCCAATGCATTTCTGTGTGTAACAGTAACCTAATAAATTGCTGGTACACATTTTAAGAATTCTATTATTTCTGGAATTTTATTTTATCTTATTTATAACAGTAATTATTAGGCTTAATGATGAATGAAGACTAGTACTCAAATGTTTTCCTACAAAATGTTGCCTATAATGAATACACAAAACGTTTGGCACTTCCTTCTTCAAATAAGCAATAAAACCATGATAGCGATAGTGACAGTGTTCCATCAGCAGTGCATGCAACAATATTGTTCAAAGGTATATTATTTTTTGCAAAGTACAATTTCACAGCAGTAAATATATTGATAATCCTTTTATATCTGTAACAAGATTTAAAGTAAATAACATTTCTTCTTGCAATGCACTGTTTTCATCAAAGTACTGTACATATGCCAGCATTATTATCTGCAGTGGTAGATATGTCCAACTGCATGGAAAATGCTGAGTTTTGGAGAATCTCAAAAAGTTTGTCAAACTCCAGTCAAAGTCTGGAGTTGCAATGTATTCCAATAATAGTAGCAGCAAGATGTTCTTGCAATTGACTTGGTTTCATTGCTTCGTAAGTAATATTTTGTGTGAGGCATGTGTCGTTAATCAATGTTTTTTTTCCTTCCTTTGTGGATTTTAAGTTTTAAGGAGGGTTTTAACTAAAATAAACCAAATAGTGATTTATTCCCCAATAATTCCTACCTCCACCCACAGTGTGATCAGGCCACACCTTTCAGAAACCGTCAACCAAAACTGTCAAAATAGGTTTCTTCAGTTTTTAAGCTGGTCTGGCTGGCTGGCTATGTATCATGTGTACAGGCCGCACCGATGGAACTAGACAGCTGTAAATTTGAACATTTACTCTTCATTATGTCTAGAAAAAACATTCCTTTTTATTTTTTGAAAAAACCACCCTAAATAGGTTTTTAGTGGGGGTTCAATATACAATGAAAGTTTATGTTAAATTGGTCACGAAATTCATGAAATTCATTGATCACCCCTTTTTCTAAATTTTTAATTGATCACCCCCCAACATAGGATACATGAATGGCAGTGATTCATAATTTCCCTTGGAATGCTAGTTGCTATATCTCTTGCGAATTTGAGATTTTAAATTTTGCATGTTTTTAATAGATGCATAGCTGCCTCTATTAAAAAGATGCAAAAAAAGCTAAAAGCTGAAATAGTGGGCAGTACCGCCCAGGTTGAAGAGCACTGAGATCATTTAGTTCCTTTCTTGGTACCAATTTCAATAGCTTTTAGCTTTATCCTCTTCCCTTCAAAATCTGATATTTAAATGTAGAGTATCGACCATAAATAAGTACACCCCTACCACATTTTTAATAGAAAGCTAATTTTCTTCTAAACCAAATATAGCAGGATTTTATTATTTCTAGTGGAACATTACACAATCAAAACGGATATTATCAGGTATTATTTATGACCAAACTCTAGTTTTGAAACTGTGTTGCCAAAAATATGAATATGTTGCCTTCCAAAAATGAGTGCACTCTTACAAAAATATTTTTGGCAACAGAGTTTCAATGCTGTAGAGTTTGGTCATAAATAATACCTGATAATATCCGTTTTGATTGTGTAATGTTCCACTAGAAATAATAAAATCCTGCTATGTTTGGTTTAGAAGAAAATTAACTTTCTATAAAAAAAAGTGGTAGGGGTGTACTCATTTATGGGTGACACTGTATTTTGATTAAAACTGAGGTTTAAATAAAAGTAAAAATAAAAAAATAGATTAGCAAATATCAAAGCCCAGTACTTTTCACGGTAAACTTTAATATACTTTTATTCTTACTAGTCCATGATCCGTCACTTCACACCTCGGTTGATGGCTGCTACTGATACTATAAGTATGACAGACATGGTAGGAAGGGACAGGAGAGAATATGAAGTAAGGTAGTTTAATAAGAGGTTAGGAAGGGAGAGGGGAGAAAGGAAAGTTAGGTAGTTTAATAAGAGGGTAGGAAGGGAGAGTGGGCTGATGGCTTCTACTGATACTGTTTGACAGACACAACTCTTAATGATTAGTAGCAGTAATAAAAAAGGTTACATTACCTGCGGACATCTTCCAAAGCATAGATCACAAAAGCTACAGGTTCCAAAAGTTTAGTAAACCGTTCCACTTCAGCAACGAGATGGGCAATATCCAGTGAATTGTCTTTCTCTTTGTCATTATCTTTTTCTTCTCTCACGGGCAAGATTGGCTTTTGTAAGGAGTTCATATCTTTTACCTGCAATGACAAAAAAAAAAGATTATAAATTATTATAATTTATGACAGCAGTGATTTCTATAGAGTAGTCATGCAGATTTTAACCTTTTTATTTTTTTGATCAGATTTTCATTATAACCAGATTTCCATTATAATCAGGTCTTTTTACAAATAACCCTGTTTTTCCCACTGCAAAAAATATCTAAAATTTTGATTTGCCATGATCCTGACAAAGATGTCCTGGAAGAGTGTAAGGTAAGACTATACAGCTCCATGTGGTATTTTACATGGTAATATACCTTGTGGTCCTTTTGTTACAACTTACAAGAGGAATATATCCTGACCCACATTTGATATTATACAATCACCAAGCAGGCATTGATTGATTAATTATTTATTATAAATAATATTAATTAATTTTTATTATTGTAGTAAAAAAAAAAAATACAAACAAGTCTGGTTAGTCACTCAACCAATGTAACCAATGTCTTTTGGCAGCATGCAATTAAAAAATTTGAAAAAGGACGATCAATGAATAAGTTGCTTTTCTCTGCTTTTGTTGGGCAGTGATCACTAAAAACGTCTGAATTTTAAAAAAACAAGTGTGAATGCTTCCAGACACAAATTAAGGGATCAATTTAGCATAAACTTGCATTGCAAATTGAACCCCCTACTAAAAACCTATTTAATAACTGAAGAAACCTACATTGACAGTTTTGGTTAACAGTTTCTAATATGTATTATTCAGTTAAATTTAAACAACAGAAAGATGAGCACAAGGCTTTTATATAGTCAGTAATATTATACGCAGCTTCAAGACATGAAATGCAATCGTGATGTTTGAAAAGTGAATAGACACAGCATGTAATCTTTGTAAAGAATCCAATGGAAGGATAGAATTACCTTTGAAGGAGAACTGATAACAAAGAATTGCCAAGAACAATGAAAAATGACACAGCTGGGATTTTTTTTTGGGGGGGGGGTGTAAAATAAGGAAAGGAAAAATGAAAACTTATAAATAACTGGTAACATCAAAGATAGAAGAGAACAACCTAGGTCTACCTTTTGAACCAAGTGCAAATGAATCGAAGACAGACAAAAAACACAACAAAATTATTCAGCTAATATTTGACAGAATATTGTGAGACACGATTACTATTTTTTAAATATTATTTCTCATGTGCAGCTGGTTGCGTGGAGATCGGTGACAAAGTCGCGATTTTCTTTGCATCTATCAGATTAGTGATCCTTGCAATTCTCAAGTCTGGTTGAGACCAGGACTTTAAACTCACAAGTTTTTTATGACCACCCCCTTGGTAGGATGCAAGTCTGCCGAAGGGATACCTCTACCCTAATCACACAGCTTAGGGTGTACTCAATTAGCTGCTGAGTGTGCAGGGAAATTTGTCCTAATGAAGAGTTTTCCACACTCTCCGCTCATACCAGGAATCGAACCTAGGACCTTCTGCATGTGAGGCAGACGTGCTAACCATTATACCAACCTAGCACATATGACACACGATTGCCAATATGAAATGATATGGTATTATAGAACAGAATTGATATACAACATGTGCACTTCCTGTACAAATAGTTTCTGTAGCAATTTTCTTTGTGATTTGGTGAATATCTGACCAACATTTTTGTTTAATATTATTTAATATCCATATAAAAGACATATTCTATCATCATGAATTTCCAGAATAGTCTTTCAAAAATGTATTTGATATTACAAGATAAAGTGTGCTACTTTATTTAAATTGAAGAAACTTTTATTAATTGAACTGACATTCTTTGACATATGATAAAAAACATGATAACTGATATTCTTTAACATGTGATAAAAATTATAATAGCCTTGGAAGTTCTTCAATTTCTGATTTCAAACCTTAGAGTTCAAAGTAATGATCATCTTGAAGTTAAATAGATTCATAAAGAGGTTCCTATATTTCAATAAGAAATAGTTATCAGCATTGGCCCCATATGACCTCTGTGTAACTTTTTCCTGATTGAGTTACTGCTTTCTTTGATATAAAGATGCTCTCCTTGCAATATACTCACAATCAGTCAAAGCCATGTGATAACATCAGTTCTTAATTCAAAGTTTGAATGTAGAGTAATTATAATGATATCAAATAAAAAGAAATGAGATACTAAATAGTTAATCTGAATTCATGAGAATGTAGATATGGATTATATACAGGATATTTTAGTTTATCAATGTAAATGTAATTTATACTGGTATTCATAATAATATAGTATACATATTTTGTCTCCAGAAGAGTTCTTCTGCATTAGAGATTCAACTATGTCTTAACAGGTATGATGCTTGCGTATAAATATGAAAAAATATCTGAAAATAAAACATTACTATTACACATAGACAATTAAACAAACTCAACTTGTACATGACTTGTATATACAAATAGTAATTTATGAAGTAAACATTTTTGTTTCAATTTTATCTGGCAAATTCTCAACAGCAGTAACAATGAAAACCTTAGAGCTGTGTTTCCCAAACTTTTTCGGACTACCATTTTAGAGCATCATCAACGACCCACCCGTAAATTCAGTCAAAAAATGATACATTGAAAATAAAGTTTGTATTCTTTGCTCCTTGCCCCTGTCTTCCTAAGCCACCCTACCACCCTCTTGCTTTCTAGCTCCCCCTTAAGTCTTCCAGCACCCCCAAGGGGCTGGTTGCACCCACTTTTGGAATCACTGTTCTATAGTATTTCTTTATTTATTGCATCAACCAACTTAGAAGTATCTCTCCCCCTTCCTTTGTTGTACTTCTGAGAGGTATGTGTGTATATTAAGACAAAAGGCCAGGAAAGTGTTATGTGTATTCTATCTGAATGATACGTATATATATTTCCCAGCCTCAAGTGTATCTCTGATTAGTTCTTGTAATATTATCTCTAAAGAACAGAGGCTTTTATCTGTGAGTGAACATACAAACATTGTATTCTCAGATTACAATCTATGGTTAATGCTTGGTTCATTTCCTAATTTTGATATACTTTTAAAATGACAGTCACCACAGGTAGTCAATGCTACTTAAAAGATATGGGGAAAGAGTATATGGCACTAGGCAGATAGCAAGATAATGAGAGAGTTCTGAGAAGTTGTATGTATAATTCATTCGCTTTCTGTGGCAATGTAGCAGATCTGCTACAAATAGAACAAGCAGCCATTATGTTTTGGCCTCGCTTTCAAATCAAATTTTAGCCATTATGCATTGCTGTTTGTAACCTTCCTAACATATTGCTAGGCAAATTTCACTTTTCAGGTGTGCAGAAAGAAGTTTACATGCACTCGATTTTGTGTTTGATAACGTACGTTTTCTGCCCTAACTTTGGCTAGCTTTTTTCAGTTTTTCTCATTGAGATATTCATTGAATATTTCACATTTTAAAATCTTCATACACTGATGACTTAGATATAGTAAACTTTTTTCAGTGAATACTTTGTTTTTGTTGTAAAAGATTCGATGAAAATATGTGTAGCATATTTGCTACATTGGAACACATCACGTCAAGATAAGCAAACTTCCGACATGTTGGAAATATGACTGTATTTATTACTAGGGCTGGGTTAAAAAATTTGATTTAATCGATTCGAATCCATTCTGGACTATCACAGGAAATGAGCCCGTGAGAAAATTTTATATGTAATAAACATTATTGTATCCACATTCCATTTTTTATCCTGTAACTGATCCCATTTTTTCATGAAAAATAATTTTTTTATCAAAAAAACAATATTTGACACAGAAAGGGTTAACTAAAACTGATTTTCTTTATAATAATTATTTTTTGCAGTATCATGATATAATCTGATCATAATACACACTCAGATACAAAGATTGAGTCATTTAAAAGTGTGGGGTTCTTGATGTAACAATATCAGCTGTTACAGTAGTCGATGGGAAAAGTTTTGCCTGGACAGTATGCTTGCTCAGTTTCAGGATTTTCTAGCATTCTTGTGCATTTTATATGCCAGAGTTTATTAACGTTGACCTTAAATACTATACAGTTACAGCAGTATGATTCTTTCAAAGCATTTAGACATTTCTGAGCATTTTATTTTTAAGAAATGATATAAAAACACCCAAAACTTGTAAACAGGTTATTTTATTGTAATAATCTTTGTGCCATTCATAAGAAGAATGATTGGAGAAAATTCTGATATAAAAATTATTTGTGTTCAATGTATAGAACCGGAAGATTTTGTTTTTGGAAAGTTGTTTAGTAGGTTCGGCATGGTAGCACAATGTACACACCCTGTAGCAATAACCACCATACGTCACTATACAATATGCCCTCATTATTTTAGCTTTCCAAATTGTTCTTTATGAGTCATAACAATGCCTGGGGGAAATAGATTGTAATTTAGTGGTCTCCATCATGTTTCAGTGACTCATCTAAAGGCAAGAGTTATTTAATACCATGTCCAAACAGTTTAATTCATATCATTACATAACTGATGTCACTTAAGTTGGGTTGTGAAGCTAAGTTTATTATCTAGATCCTTCAAGTTAACTGTAATTGATTTGTTAAGTAATTTTTCCTGAAAGAGTATATGTACATTAATGTAGTATACTACTTGCAAAATTTGATTAGGAAATAATATGTAAGCCTGACATGAGTTCTATACCTATATCTTCAACAACATTTTAAATATATAATTAAGCAGATACTGCATCTGCATGGATCTGGCATTCTCAAATTGTGACAAAGAACAAAAAAAAAACCTGATAATATTGTGAGGTATTACTGGGGCAATCTGAGTTAGTGTAATGATGTTTAAGCCAGGATACCATGCCTAGAAAAATGGTTATCATTTGATGTAGACTTTGTTAGAGTTACTACCGATTTAAGTTTATATATAT
>VCCN01004959.1:320969-332947 GCA_006491835.1 Architeuthis dux
GATCACTAAAAAAGTCTGAATTTTCAAAAAACAAGCATAAAGGTTGTTGAACACAAACTAAGGGATCAATTAGCATAAACTTACATTACAAATTGAATACTCACACTAAAAACATTTTTTTTTGGGGGGGTGGGTTCAAAAAACAAAAATAAAAGGTTTTTTCTAAACATAATAAGGAGTACATTTTTTAGCCCTCTAAAGACTGTTTCTAATATGATCTTAGCAGCTGTGATATAATAAGTGATGATATCAAAGGTAGCAACACAATATGATTATTAATCACAGCCTTATGCTCTTCATATAATCAGTTATCTACACCTGTAACTACTGCTGGAGAATGATATGTGCTTGCTTTGCAATGTATCATTGGTGAGTATCTTTTCCCACTGTGTGCTCTATCAATCTGGCCCTGCACCAAACTTGGTGTTGCATAATCATTGTTATTATTGCGTAACATGCAAACATACAATTAGTAGATGCAAGAGTTGCAGCGTGCAAGGGAAGGATGAAACAAACAAAGTCTCATTTATAGCATATAGATCGCTTGTCCCATGCAAGTGAAATACAGTCAGACACAGTAGTTTCCAAAATGCAAACATTTCGCCCAGCGAGGGAGAAGATGCGTGCTTACTCGACAAGACGAATACGGGGGGAGAGACAGAGAAAGGCTAAGAAACAATTTGTTCACAACTCCATGAGCACGACATGTATGCGAGGTGACACGCATCCGTTTTCTTCTTAACTAACTCAGCCGGCTAAATCACTGACTGCCTGCTCATTCTCAAAGTGACCCTTTTATGCTTGTGTGCGTCTTATGGTTAGTTTGGGACAGAAAGGAACAAACTAACCATGAGACTTAATTACTTATCTATAATAAGTCTTTGATCTGTGATAACTTGTTTTTCGAAACATCTGTTTTTGATCAAGTGTCATTCTTAACCTGTCCACTCCATTAACTATCTATAAAATTGCAGCAGGGGCTCTTTCAGTGAAATTCTCAGCCGACCATAGCTCGTGGTTATTTGACCTACGACCAGGGTCGAAATAATACTTTCTAACCGTGAGAATATTTCAACAAAGTCATCCACACAGACTCTACATATAAACACACATACAAAATCATACATGCACCCATGTATATATACATGTGTCTTCAATTTCTGTGTATGTGCAAGACATACAACATACAAATTAAAACAATTGACGCATCGACCATGATTTAACACTTGGCCCAGAGCAACAAAATTCTAAAATGCCAAATTTTGAGGATATTCATTACTTGCTTTCAGTCAAGGTTATGCTTTATAGGCTATTTTTCTTACGTAGGGAAAGTTCTGATACTTTTTATGTTATTTAATGAATTGAATGCAGCTGTCTAACAACTACCAAAAGTCAATTATGTGAATTAAATGTAAAGCTTTCAGTCACGCCTAAAAGAAAAAAAATATATATACAGATTTAATGATTCACTCAATAGAAACCGTAACATGTTCAATATCTTTTGAAGTTGATAGAATTGTATATATATATGTAAGTTTATAGTGTGGGAAAAATAATAAACCAATTGGATGAAATTACTGTTGGCTGACATTCACAGGATTTGCATTTAAAAGGACAAATAGTTTTCTGAATATTTTGTGTTTTAGGAAGTCTGGACTAGAAGATTCTTGTGGAAAACAAAAATTGTTCAGCATTTCTTCTGGTAATCAAGATGATAATTCAGAATCGATGCAATTGAATTTTAAAATCAATGTTATGGCTTCTAACATCTCCCAATTACTGAAGACTGTTTTGCAGAGTATTGATATGTTCTTTATTTCTGCACTGAGTGAGTTCGTCTTTAGTTCTTGTTGTAACTCACTCAGTGTTAGCACACAGAAGAATTATTCGACATTATGTCTCATACCTAGAGACGATTTTCAAAAGACTGAAGTTTCTTGTGGAAGACAAGTATATATGTGTCAGTTTCGGTGTATCCCCAAAGAAGGACTTTGGAATGCTGTCCATTGATTAGAAAGACATTTCTTTGATTGATTAGAAGAGATGAATGTTGATATTTAAATTTCTATGTCATTATCCAATTTTTGCATGGATTTATACTTATAAAAGTAGGATAAAGTTGTCCACCACAAATTTTGCAGGGTTAAAACTGGTTAGTCTCTCAATAGAAACCGTTATGTGACCAATGTCTTTTGGCAGCATGTCATGTTGGGGGTGATCAATTAAAAAAATTGAAAAAGAAGTGAACAATGAATAAGTTATTTCTCTCGCCTTTTGTTGGATCACTAAAAAGTCCTAATTTTCAAAAAACAAGCGTGAACGCATCCAGGCACAAACGATGGACCAATTTAGCATAAATATATTTGAAGCCCCCCACCCCCCAAAAAGACCTAGGGGATGGGAGGGGTTCTAGACATAATAAGAAGTAAATGGTTAATTTTCCAGTCCTCTAGCTCCATTGGTGCGGCCTGTATGTGTGATATATACATATATAGCTAGCCAGCCAGACCAACTTAAAAACTGAAGAAACTTATGTTGACAGTTTTGGTTGATATAAATAAAGCCAGTTGAACACTTGAACAAATAATCTATACAAAAATAAAAGAAATTTTCAAAAAATAGTATTTGATTTATCCGTTCATTTACTGTGCCAGACGAATCTTTGCCGCTTATCCAACAAGGAAGCGGATATTGGAGAGAAAAACAAATTAAGATTACCTGAGGAGAGTGCTCACCGACCCAAATGTTATAATCAAAACAACAAATGTGAAGAAGGTGATGTGAGTGCAAATAATTAATCGAATAATGTCTGAATTTTAAATTTGCACAACTCTTTAAGAGAAACTAAAGTTTTTTGAGGTTTAGTATCTTTTAAATTTAGTACAATGAGTTTTGTAAGATGTGGGTGTATTTTTGGCAGACTTTTATCTCCATGCCTATGGGATGGTATTATCTTAAACAAGACCGTTATGTATAGCATAGGCTGCTTGTACAACTAAGTAGTTGGTTATTTTCTTAAAGAAATAGATATCTAAAGTACTTTTTTGTTGTAATGTTATTCAAATTTATTTGGAAATGGTATGTAAAATAATTTTCTGTCCATCTTACACTATGGCTTCGAAGTATTTGGGTTACTTCTCTTCAGTGTTGCTAATTTAGATATTTTATATCTAAATTTAGATCTATAGCCAATTTAGATTTAGATGAAAGATCTATAATCTGTAATTATTTATTTGTTTTTATTAGATTTATAGAGAACTGCTGATCCAAAAAGCTTCAAACTCAACACTGCACTGCCTTGTGTGCTGACTAATATATCTGGTGAATATCAACTTTGTACAATGGCCAGTTGTTGAGTAATCGCAGTGCATTAGATTTCCCAAGAACCAGTGATCCAAACAACTTCAAACTCAACACTGCAATGCCTGGTATGCTGACTAATATATCTGGCGAATATCAACTTTGTACAATGGCCAGTTGTTGAGTTATCTCGGTGTATATAGAGAGACAGAGATTTCTTCAATTATAGGGAGATGAATCATTAATTATTTACTAGTATTTCTTTTGTCTTATATGGTTGCTTTTTATCGCAACCACCATTCTACTTTTTTGTTGTATAACTTAACAAGTTGATTATGTCAAATTCTTGATGTGTGAGTCTAATTTCAGTCAATGGAGACTGAAATAAAGCACTTTCAGCTCCCTAAACACAAAAACACTAAACATAAGAAATACAATGGCCTTAAGCCATGATTTATTCATGCTCGGAGAATAAGTGGTTAATTGTCTTTCAAACTGAAACAAAACGTGTCTAAATCTTAGGCGTTTATTAGTGTTATTAGGGTTGCAAATATTCAGCAGGGACGGAGAAATCCACGTTTATAATTTATCAGATTATGGTTTTTAATATTATTTAATCAGAAAGAAAATAATGAAACTAACTCAACTGCAATTCAATTCCCTTTACAAAGCAAAAATCCCAGTTCAAACTGAAAGTTTCAAGCAATTTTCTCAAGTGACTATAACATTTATCAAGCTGGCACTTGGAATGAATAACCCTTAGATCTTTCTGACTGTCAGTCTCATACTTAGACACTCAAGAACCTACACAGCAATTGTAAAGTGGTTGGTTGTTGTCAACAAATACTGTTGCACAAACAGTTACATATGAACTGAAGAATTATTTTTAGATTCTATCCAATTGAATCCATAAATATAGTTTGTCCCTTCAACTCTGAATGTAGGAAACAGTTTTAGTAAACTTTTTCTCTTAAGTTAATGTGTTATTCATGATATACTGAAAATTGATACACACTGTGAGAAGAGCCATTAACAGACAAAAATGTGACATGGTTTTTTATATACCAACTTTTGTTCAGACAATCTAATCTCTTCTTCCCATCTTTGTTGGTGACAACGTATCAGCCGATTCATTCTACAGCCTGCTTCAGGGGTAAAATGTAATATCCATAAGGAAAGAGAGTCTCTTTTATCAGTCTTTTTCTCCGGTAGTGCCAAGCAAAATAAAACAAAAAAAAAATGGTATCAAACAGAAAATTTAAATGTTAACCGCAACGCTTATTCTATTTTAGCATACTAGGGCAGTACAGCTTGTTCCATAATTTTATCATGGAAAAGTTCTCATCTTCTTTTGTCTTGTGTCTCTGAGTAGAGAAGAAAATTATGGTCATTAATATACAAAAAGATCCTGGTGGGGGTGGCAGCATTAAGTATATACCGCTAACCAATAGAACTGTAGAATGAATTGGCCGAAACATTGTGTCAACAACAAAGATAGGAAGAAGAGATTAGATTGTCTGAACAAAAGTTAGTATGACATATAAATCATCAAATTGCTCAACAAAATTCCTGAAGTGAAGAATTTCTGGCACAAATTCAGTCTCAATGTCATCTGGGTAAATCTTCTGCAACTTGGCCACTGCTATTGAAATGTCCTCATCATTCATTGTAGGAAAATCGACACCAAACGGAAACCAAATATTGAATGAATAAAACCAATAAAACTGTTATTCATATTATAAAGTCTGTATGATGTCACAAACTGTCATATAATATATATGTATAGAGTACAGCGTTTCTTTTTGCTGCATGTTTACTACAAATATATATACAGTATATTAACTGAACACTTTAAAATAGATAACTTTTCACTTAATCTCAGTCGATGGAATCCTGTTTAGTAAACCCACAAACACTGCCCATCTATGCACTTGCTCCTCTTATGTCATCATCAACTACTCCTATTAAAAAACATTCCAGCTGGTATAGCACTAACCATATACCAACTTTTGTTCGGACAATCTAATCTCTTCTTCCAATCTTTGATGTTGACACATGCCCTGATTTCAAAGATGGGAAGAAACAAACAAAAGCTGGTATGTTAATGGGAAGAACAAAACAAAAGTTGGTATGTTAATGACTCTTCTCCAAGTTATATACAACACTAACCTTATGTTATCTTATATATAGATATATAAAAACTGTTAATACTTGCTAAGTATACATGTAAGTAAAATTCAGAGAGAAAAATCAGAATTTTTCAACCCTGCACAATTCTGGAGTGGTTAGTGGGGATGCTAGTATTGGTAATCAACTAATGGAATTAACATATAGTTTGCATTCCAGTTGATTGTTTATATGACTTTTACACTAATTCCCTCCCAAAAGAGCATGCATCCAACTATCCTGGTAGTAGCATTGCTAGTATACTAGAATATAAACAGTTTATGGTCTGGTTGAAGATACTTCCCTGTTACTGGAACCAATCCCAGTCCTACCTGACATCACATAATACTTGAAGTAGAGATGGCCACTGCCAGGAAAGGTTGTCAGATATGTCCAATGTTGGACCTCGTGTCCATTTAGCCCTGTATGTCCAATTAAAATTTAAATCAATTGAATATAAAAAATTGTCCTAATTATGTCTGATAAATTCAGATTGATATTTCTGAAACCAAAAGCTCTGTATACAAATCATCCTTCAGAAAACTATAATTTAGTTTCATTAATTATATTTATTTATTAGTTTTCATTTCATCTCAAAGTAGAAAGATAAAAAGGTTGATACATTTGAATTACAATATAAACTACAATCTTATTGCAGGAGCACATTAGGATCAAAATAGCCAGAATTTTCCTGGAGAGTGTCTTTGTTTAAGTCGCAAAAAAAACATTTTTTAAAATTTAATTTAGTTTTTCAATTTCAAACAGATATATTGTCTATTTGTTTAATATAGAATATAATTATAAAGACATTTATTAGTTGAGAACCTATATTTGCCCGACGCCGGTGTGAACGACTACTAAAACAAGCGGCCTAAACGAGCCCCATGCGTGGATCGAACCCACGTCCACCATGGAAGCAACCTTATACGCAGGTTCTGATATAAAATTATCCATCATTTGATGTCATACTGTCAACATAGAGAACCACATTATAATTGTGCATAAAAATACGAATGTAAGATTGGAGAAGTCAGCAAAGCGTAGCATTAAAAGACTCCTGCCTACCATGAGAACTTCATTAGCTCAATCAGTAGAGCAGAACCTGCATATAAGGTTGCTTCCAGGGTGGATGTGGGTTCGATCCCTGCACGGAGCTTGTTTCATTATTCACACACACACACATTATATATATATATTAGAGAGAAATGATAATAAACAAGTAGATATATGTAGCATTTGTACCAATGTTAGGTATATGAAAGAATGTGAAAACTGCAGCATGAGAAAGTAAATTTATAAATAAAAGTTTATAAGTCTATCAATAAGTTATCAATTACTTAGTGTAATTAAAAATTTATTGTACTGTTCAGAATTCATTTTAATAAATGACCATAAGGGAAAAAAAAACTATTTGAATTGTAGACAAATAGAAAATTTGCAAAGTTTAAATTATAACTGAAATAGACTATGATCATTGATAGCCAGTTATTAAAAAAAAACAAAAAAAAAACTGATCAGTACCCTCGTGTTTTTATGGACAATATTTAAGGAATATAAATGATTTAGTATTATAGTATACAATATGATAGCTAAAAATAAATCCAGAATTTAACATTTTTTAAAAAGTGCATTCATGTCAAATATTTAAAATTAAGATATTTCTATACATTAAAAAAAAAAAAGAAGAAACTGTCATGTGACCATGTCTTTTGGCAGCATTGGGGGTGATCAATCAAAAAATTGGAAAATGGCGTGATCAATGAATAAGTTACTTCTCTCACCTTTTCACTAACAAAAGTCTGATTTTTCAAAAAACAAGTGTGAATGTTGACGGACACAAACTAAGGGATCAATTTAGGATAAACTTACCTTGCAAAATTGAACCCCTACCAAAAACCTATTTAAGGGAGGAATTTTCAAAAAACAAAAAAACGTTTTCCCTACTCATTGAGTGGAAAGTGTGTGTGCAAAATTACAAGTTTCTACTATGAACGGTTAGGCCTGGGGCAAAGTCCGGATACATAAATAAATATAAATGTCAGAACACATGAATAACCTAAACCCAGCAACACTGTCTGTTGTGGTAGAGGTGATTAATTTTATAAAGTTCTAGATTAAGATTACATCTATGAAGGTTTAGACTCTACTCTAGTAAAAGATTTCAAAAGCACTAATGTAGAATAATCATCTAATCTTAATGATCTTTTATGAATAAATCCAATGTTCATGTTACATTCAGACCAAGACAAAAAAGATTACTGAGGAAGAAACTTGAGACAAATATAAACTTACAGCATTATCCATGGAGACCTGCTGAACCCAAGCAAATAGTAAAAATGAACTTTACTTCTTTTCTAGGCATGAATATGTATAAAAATAGTGCAGTTGTTAGTCAGCACCAAACACTGATTGTATCAGAATTAGAGTTGTAGGAGGGGGTCTTCCTTGTCACTTAGGTAATTTGGTATTAAATTTCTCTGTAGTACATATTTGCTTGTAGGGAGGAAGTAGTATTGATTAATAATTTAAAAAAGATTAAAAATTAAAATCCTTTGAAAATTGTTTAGTAAATGAATAAAAACGTTTTAAGACACCTTACAACAATTTCTTACCTAAAAAAGTAAAATGCATAACTAATAATTTATTGTAGGTTTTTTAATACCTTTATAAAATTTTTGTAATCAAATTCAAACAAAAATATTGATAGACAAATTACGGTTTTTTGGAAGTCCTTTTTGGGATGGTCTTCAACAAATTTTGATATTTTACTTTACATTTGCCAAAAATTATTACCTCAGGAAAATTAATTTCTTCTCATCTCATGTACAATAACTTGAGCTTTGAGTGTCTCCTGACTACCTTTTTAAACTAGAAATAGCACTCAGAGAGAGCATACCTCTGCCAATGTCATTGTCAGGGGAAGTAATTGTGCATGGATCCACTCCAAAATTGAATCGCTCCTGTCTGTTTTTCTGTAAGTACTCAATGGATTTCAATGACATTTTATGGAAGGTGGGGCAATATCCCCATTGCCCAACCTTCCATAAAATGTCATTGAAATCCATTGAGTACTTACAGAAAGACAGACAGACAGATGCAGCCGATAACATATACCACTCCAACTTGACAGAGGTAAATAAAGGATCATATCACCATGTCTCCCATATATGTTATTTTTAAATACAGTTATCCCTTGCCATTCGCAGTTCAATCTTGAATAATTTAATTGGAATATTTTGGGGAGTTTTGCGGCGTACCGCGAAAACTGTACAGTATAAACAAAGCGTAAAAGGTTTAGGAAATCATAAATGCATGTATATAACAACTACCACAGACTTTTGACAAAAAGTCTGGAACTTGTCATCTATTAATTTTATCGTAATAATCTTTAATAAGAAGAAAGATTGTAGAAAATTATAAACATTTTGCCATAATTTTAAGGAAGATATGAGGATGATGCTAAGGCTGTTCTCATGAACTAAATTTGCACACACATGTATACTAGTAACAAATCCTCACTGAAAGTGTGGATATAATGCTTCCTCGTTTACACAATGAATGTAAAATGATGTAATCCTTGCTTATATCAAAAGAAAATTACGTTGTCTGTATGCAGCTACTGTATTTTACATCCGTATAAGCAAGATTACCAAAAATGACTTGCTTCAGAAAAACCATCATAATTCCCCAACTACTAAAAATCAACACACTTGCTGCATACATAATAAATCTTAAAATAATAGGCCATCCATTCGTGAAAATCCCATGTTTCCGAGTTATTAAAAAAAAGAGTACCGATTAGAAAAAGGAATTATTTTGATGCATTATTTCAGACCAGGGTTATGATGTTTGAAAAGTCAATTTGCATGATGTTCTTTCTGCAGTATTTTCCGGTTTTAAGCTTTCATACCCAACGACATGCATGAATTATTAAAAATCTGTTATTTGTGAGATTTAATGATTTTTTTCTTAACAATGAGAAACCATCAATCAGGGGTGATCAATGAATAAGTTACTTCTTTCGCTTAATGTTGACAGTTTTGGTGACTGTTTTCAGTAGTTTTGCTGCCAAAAGACCAGGGATGTGGAGTCGGTGTTGTGGAGTTGGAGTCAGAAAAATTTTACTGACTAGAGTTGGAGTTGGTAAAAATATACCGACTCAGACTCCAACTCTGAGTAAATGTAAATTGTAACATTACTACTTGAAAACCAGCCCAATAGGTCAATTTTCGAGCTACTTCCCGAATGTAAATAAACCCTCTGCAAAACCTTAAAAAATTAACTTTTCAAAACTGACAAATTTCCTGAGAAATTCTTTTTTCTATTTTTGAAAATGTACACATTTTCAAAAATAGAAAAAAGAATTTCTTGGTTATACGGATGTAAATGGTACTTAAACACAGTATTAAAGGTTTAAGAAAGTATAGGGATTAACATTTCAATCTTTTGCAATATAATTTCTATTTCATTTATTATGTAATTGTTCATGTTCCATTCACTTAAATGCTTTAATCACGGAAAGGAAGAGTTATGTACCTAATCGAGCTTATTTCTTTTAAAATAGTTATTTGTTAAGTTGCTTCGAGTGTTCAAAGAATTCAAAAACATTGAACTGGTAAAGAAAGATGTTCCTGATTTCTTTTATATCTTTTTATAAAAACAAAGACTTTTTTAAATTTAAAAAATGTTGTCTTATGTTCAAGGTGTTACTCAATAATATGTATATTTAGTTATTTCTTGCTTATATAGTCCTAAAAATTGGCTAAATTATCTCCCTTGATGGTTAAAAATGGTTAACGTCACTCATATATGCACTGTAAGTCATACAAAGTCAGCATAATCATTAATATTCATTTTACTACTTTTTTTTCAACGAATTCTCTTATTTCTTTTTAAAAAATAAAAATAAATAATACTTTAAGCCAAATCATTAAAAAAATATGAAAAGAATTTGGAGTGAACATTTATTGCTATAAAGTTAGCTGGAATTGAAAAATCTAGCCAATTTTAGCTATTTTAAAGCCAGAGGAGTTGGAGGTACCAGAAATTGAGGAGTCGGAGTCGGATGTTTTGTGTCCGACTCCACAGTCCTGCAAAAGACATTGGTCACATGATGGTCTCTGTTGAGTGACTAACCAAACCTGTTTTAAACTGAATATTTAAAGTAAAAAAAAAGAAAATATTCTCTGGTAGAAATTCAGAAAATGTTTTTAATTTTTAACAAATTACTCGATTCATTAACTAAACCAAAACAGGAAATAAAAATGATTCATGTTGAAACAATTGCCTATTGCTATGATTCATGTCTTTTTTATTTTAGATACAGTGAAATGACAACATTGCAAATTTAAAAAAAGTGACCCAAGGGGTTACTTGGGTCACTTTTTTTAAAATTTGCAATGTTGTAATTTCCCCTCTGTTATAAGAAATGTTAATATTTAGTATTAAGAGAATCCCTTCTTTCCAACAATGTAACTTCAATAATTAAAAGCATCTTTTCTTAGTTGTATTTTTTTTAAAAACACCAGTGGTCCAAGTAACCACTGACATTTCAATGATTTGCCCAAGATTGAATATCTATATGGTTTTAAAAATACATTTTTGAACACCTATGAAATATATATACCCTAATATATTAGTCAGCACACAAGGTAAAGCAGTGTCAAGTTTGAAGTTTTTGGGATCAGCGGTTCTTGAGAAATCTAATAAAAATAAGTAAAAAATTTCAAATTATAGATCACTTATATAAAATATCTAAATTGGCAATAGATCTACATTTAGATATAAAATATCTAAATTGGCAATACTGAAGAGAAGTAACTGAAATACTTCGAAGCCATAGTTTCATACGATGGACAGAAAATTATTTTAAATGACTATTATGGCAGGCTGCTCAACACACCATAAAGTTCAGCCCCTTCCAAACATGCACCTTTAGAAAAGGGCTCTGCTCTATTTATTTTGAAATACACCAAAACAACTACTGCATTTTCACACAAGATAAATATAATATGGATGGTTACTTAAAGATGACTATTTATTTTTAAACCCAATTTTATGTCCATGACCTAAAAAAATAAACAAATGTCTTTTATGCACTGTCAGCAGTTGAGCATGATTCACACATTCATATTGAAATTTAAAGCCTCTATTTCTTATTTCCACCAATCATCACATTCAAAAACTATTGGACATTCAAGTGATTGTGA
The DNA here is from genome assembly GCA_006491835.1 of Architeuthis dux. Classification (NCBI taxonomy): domain Eukaryota; kingdom Metazoa; phylum Mollusca; class Cephalopoda; order Oegopsida; family Architeuthidae; genus Architeuthis; species Architeuthis dux. The sequence continues at coordinate 332,645 of VCCN01004959.1, forward strand.
TGACATTTTTTAAATAGATCTGAATAAATGTGACTGTTTAAATTTGAATTCAGTCAAATTAAAAAACCCACAACACCCAAAAGTAATGGCAAAGAGGAGAGGCAAAGCAACAAGAGAGAGAGGGAAAGTAAGGAAAGAAAGAAAAAACACGATTGGAAAATGTGATTTTCTGACATTTCTGATATTTTATTTCAGAAAATAGAAATAGTAGAATTTGAGTTATTTTTTATACAAATAAAATCTAATAATTACAGCTCTTTCTCCACCCTGTCTAAGAACAATTAAAAACAACAACAAAAAAAA
>VCCN01004959.1:367792-384077 GCA_006491835.1 Architeuthis dux
AGGAGTTCAATCGTCCGAAGAACCATTTGAATAGTAACAATATAATTTAAATTTACTTTTATTTAAAGTTTCCTATATTTAGACAAATCCAATTCAAATTATTAAAGAGAATATATAACCGATACCCAACGTTATAAGAATGTAATATTGTTTCAAATCAATTCAATTTAACCAAATAAGAAACAATTTAATTTAATTTAAATCTATATAATTTATTTTATTTATATGTATTTATTCTGTGTAACAATGTAAATTATATTTTTACTATTAAAATCATTTTGTGTAAAAAGAAAAAAAGTTCTGTTGACAAAATGTGTAGAATAATGTTATTTTTAAAACAAGCCTGAAAAACATATTTGGTGGTGATCCATATGACAAATATGGAGGAAAAAAAGTTGCCAGATATTTGGAGATGTTTCTGGCCAAAAACATGCAAAAAATTGCCAAATGCTAAATTATTTTATAAAAAGGCCAGATTTGTCAGTTTGGCTATAGAATGGCCAAAATGGCAACCCTGGACCACCCCTCCCTGCTAATAAGTTATCCCCCTTCTTATTCGGTACTCAATCTGTACAGGCTGCACCAATGGAGCTAGAGAGCTGAAAATTTAAACGTACTCATTATATCTAGAAAACCCTTTTTTTAAAAATTTTTTAAATTCCCACCATAAATAGGTTTTTAGTGGGGGGTTCAATTTGCAATGTAAGTTTATGTAAATTGGTCCCTTAGTTTGTGCCCAGTAGCATTCAGGTTTATTTTTTGAAAAAACGGACTTTTTTAGTGACCAACAAAATTTATTATTATTATTATGCTGCCAAAAGTTGTAGGTCACATGACAGTTTCTGTTGAGTGACTAATCAGACCTGTTTCTTTTTCAGTCAACCAACTCATTTCATCTTACTATCTCTGACCACACAGAAAGGCGGGAATGTTTTAACACCCTTCTCTCTGACTAAATAACCACTGTGACTAGCTGGTCGCTTTTTATACGCTTTCATGGTCAAGGCCACATAATCCTTACATGTATTTAAGTCACATGACCAGATTACGTGCTTTTCCCTCATTTGTAATGTGTAACATTGACATGCTACTATAACTTTCTGTGGTCAAGACAGCTGCTGAATATATTATAAAAACACACACATACTCAGACTATTTAACAAAATTAGATTTGTAAGTATTTCATTTTATCACTACTGTATATTCCGGTATATAAGACAGACATTTAGCTTTTAAAAAACTATGCAAATATTACACTGCATTCGATGCGCTGGTATTATGACTAGGGGGCCGCCTACTAAAGCTTGATATGTACAGTTATAAGGCTTGGATGAGTTGGAAAAAGTATCCATTTCAAAAGGTTTATTTTAACATACTTATACACCTTCAAAATTGACAGAATTTGGACCAAAGATTTCTGTTATTTGTACATAACTTTTATGTTCGATCTTGTTTCACTATTAGAAACCATCTAGCAAAACTGTCAACATAGGTTTCTTCAGTTTTTAAGTGATTTTAGCTGGCTGGCTGGCTATCTATCTATCTATCTATGTATATGTCACGCGTACAGGCTGCACCAATGGAGCTCGAGTGCTGAAAATTTAAGTTGCTGAATATATGTCAGTATGCACATACACCCACACACTTCCCTGAAGGTCTGAAGACTTAATAATATCTGCTGTTTATAACAATCTGTTGAATACTAAACGATAACTTTTCTTTTCTTTTTTCTTTTCATTCCAGAGGAAGGATACTCTATTACAAGAATACGAACAGAGGTTCAAATCCAGCAAATTTATTGACAAACGAATTGGGGAAAATGATACCAACCTTTCATACGAGGAAAAAATGACTAAAAGACTTGTAATAGAAAAACAAGTAAGAATTTTCTGGGTTTTTTCTTTCTATTTTATGATAAATATAATATAAACACTAAAGATCTTTGAGTCATAAATGAGGTTTTGCTTTAAAAAGGATGAGAATGAACACATGGTGTATTCAATTTCTGATCAAAGAATGGGTGAATTAGATACTTTCATTAAATCATTGACAAGTCATACAATTAAGCATATGAGCAGTTAGGATATTATTATTATGAATTTATTTTATTATTGTTGTGAGCAATTATTTTTACTAAGGATGTTCGGCAAAGTAGGACGACTTAACCATCAAAAGTGGATTGCATCATAAGGACTGATTTGACTGATCACCACTAAAGAAGCTAACATTTTTTTTACTTTCGTTCTAAGCTAGCATGACAATGACTGTTTGTGTTTTAGTAAAAAAACAATTATTTTATTTTTTTATTAAATCAAGTATTGTAAACCATTTTTATTAGTTTTTGACTACTATTTACATTCATCCTAATTTTTACTTTGTTTAATCACAATTTCAGTAAGGCCGGCACGGCAGTGTTGTTTTATTTATCTATTGTAAACCATTTTACACATTGTGATTTTTTTTTAAAACTACTAAAAAGTAGGATGAGGGCAAAAATTAATAAAAATGGTTTACAGTACTTAATTTAATGAAAAATAAAATAAAATAAAATAATCGTCTTTTACTAAAACTCAAACAGTATGAAAGTAAAAAAAATGTTAGCTTCTTTAGCAGTGATCTGTCAAATCAGTCCTTATGGTGCAATCCATTTTTGGCGATTCAGTCGCCTTACTTTGCAGGATGTTCTTAAATTATTTTATAAATTGGGGTTATATATTAATTTGTTTTTTCTATAATTATTTTATAAATAGAGGTAGTATTTTTGATTCTTCTATAATTATTTGGTGTATTAATTTCTGAAGTTAAATGAATTTGATCTATATTTAAAAACCTTTTTTCTTTCAGAAATATTTGGAGAAACGAAGCATCTTTAGTCTAAATGATGATGAAGAACTCACTCATTATGGCCAAACTCTGTCGGAGATAGAAACATTTGATATGCCCATTGACAGTGATGATGAAGAAATTGATGGACGTATCAGTGGTAATGTTTCATTGACAGTTTGATATTACAGTGGATTCTGGTTAATAGGACCGCATCAGGACCTAATAATTGGCTGGGCCGATTAACTGAACAAGGCGAATAGTTTTCTATGAAAAGATATTTATAGAAAACTCTTGTTTGAAGCAGCAAATGTTGCAAGGGAGGTAACTTAGGCAAACACCACATAGTGTATTTTTTAGTTCTCAAAACAACTATCTTTCAAATATTTTGCGACTCGAGTTAAATGTGAAATAACCAATTTTACATTTAACTTGAGTCACAAAATATTGGTTCCGATGGTTCTATTAAGTGGAATCCACTGTGTTTGAAAATAATTTTCTGTTGTCTCTACCAGCAAATTTTAATACTTCTGTCACTCAAAACTGACAACTGAACAACAGGGTTGCCAGATTGACCTACAAGAGGTTGGTACTGAACCTCTGACACTAGACTCACCCGATTTCCAAATTAAACACTATTCCAATGCCTGTGTTGGGTAAGACTCGGAGATAAAGCTTGGATTATCTCCCCTTGTAGCTCAATCTGGCACCCCTGCTATACAATCTGAATAGAAAAATATTTTAAGTTTCATATAAATTCAAATAACATCAAATAATTTTACAATTTGGTTACTGCATTTAAATATTTAGTTAGCATAGAATTGGTTATCCCTGTGTCGCATAGGGCCGCAACCTTGCCACACCAGAGGACAATCGTTAGGAGGATGATGATGCTGCTGCGGTTTCAGTAGCTTTTTAGTTGCTGGGGTTGCTTAAATCTTGCATAATATAACATTGTAATCCATTGACATTTCATTGCTTCCTGGTTAGGCACTTCCTATTTATAAGTTTAGAATTTTACATAAACATAATGACACATATAATTGTACCTGAACTCTAAAAGACTGTTCACAGCAGATACTGCCTGACTGAATCTGATTAAAAAGCGAGTGAGTCAACAATGACCAACCAAAAAGTCACTTGAGTTTACCCATACTGGCCCAATTAAATGGCTTGCTTCCTCCAGACATTTATCAACAGCTCTCTGCAGAGAATCCTCCATATTCATTGGCCAGAGAAAATCACCAATGAAGAACTGTGGAAAAGAGCTAACCAAGAACTAATCACCACACAGATCCTGAGAAGTGGAGCTGGATTGGCCACACCCTCAGGAAGCCTGCCAGCAACATCACTAGGCAGGCCTTGCCCTGGAACCCATAGGGAAAGATGAGGGACAGGTCCAGGGACACCAAGGCAGAAATACAGAGAAACAGCCACTCCTGGACAAGACTACCAGGAGTCGAATGCACTGGTGCAGCGTTGTCGATGGCTTATGTGCCTCATGGTGCAAAGGATGACCCAATTTACCCGAATTAGAAACCGTCAACATAGGTTCTTCAGTTTTTAAGTTTAGCTGGCTGGCTATGTATCACACATACAGGCTGCACCAATGGAGCTAGAGGGCTGAAAATTCAAACATTTACTCCTTCTTATGTCTATGTTTTTATAAATTCACCCTCAAAATAGGTTCTTAGTGGAAAAAACTAAGGGATCAATTTAGCATAAACTTACATTGCAAATTGAAGCCCCCCTTCAATTTGCAATGTAAGTTTATGCTAAATTGATCCCTTAGTTTTTTTTGTTGAAAATTCAGACTTTTTAAATGATCACTGCCCAACAAAAGGCGAGAGATGTAACTTATTCATTGATCACTCCTTTTTTCCATTTGATTACACCCAACCCAGCATGCTGCCAAAAGACATTGACGATTTCTATTGAGTGACTAACTAGACCTGTTATTTATTGTCTTCAACAAATTTCCATTGCAGGTAAAATGGTTGCTGAACAGCATTTTGGTGGTGGAATTTTAGAGAAACAGGAAAGGGATGAAAAACCATGGAAGGAAAGAATGGAGGAAATGATCATCAAAACAAGAAAAGAAAAGGTATATTCTTGTAAAACTAGAAATAGATTAATATAATTTACAATGCATTTCTATAGTAAAACCCTTAGCAATGTACTTATTAATATAATTTTCCAGGTATTCTTATATAGAATAATTTGCAATGCATCTATATAGCAATTTATAGTAAAACCATTTGCAATGTATTTCTCTTGTAAAATAACTTGCAACCCATTTCTGTATATGCTTTTAGTGTTTGCTGTGTCACTATATATGTAATCATTAGAGTAAATGAAAATTTTGATGTAATTGTTTAATAAATCCTAGTCATGATAATTGCATAAACAGCTGGTATTAAACTAATTTGCAATGCATTTCTTTGTTAAAACCATTAGCAATGCATTTACATATCAAAATAATTTTCCAATGCTAAATGAATTAAAATATCCCAGTAGACCTCTACAGGATATATATAGGATGTCCCATATATAAGTCCCCTTTTCCAGTTATAAGGGCAATAATGTAAGTATAAACTGTCTCAGAGTTATTTCTGCACTTGTTCACATGAATTCTGCTCCATTTGATAAACAATTATTTTGCAATAAAAATCAAGTTAACTGGTACAAAAAAGGACTTATATATGGGACACCCTATATATGCCAGCAGTCATAGATCTTGTGATATATATGTCCCAGGAGTCACAAAAGGGTTAATATTAAATATGTTAGGAGGCAAGCCTATTAAAAATATCAATGAAATTTGAGTTTTTGAAAATTTCAATTTTTTTTTTTCTCATTTATTTTACAGTTTGAATTGCAAAAAGAACGAGAAAGTGCCATTAAACTTACAGAACAAGTTGACTCAGAATGGAAGACGTTACGTTACCTGATGTCTGGGTCAACCTTAAAGGTATGTATATTGAAATATCTCTGATAACTATGGAGAGCTTATTATACACTCGGATTAAATCAGATTGAATGGCCTAGTGGTTACAAGTGTTGGTTAAGCGTATTTAGTAACCTGCCTGGTGGTCATGAGTTCAATTCCTGGGTTTGGGTATTGCAAAAAAATCATATTCTGGTTTGGGAAGAAGCAGACAAGCAACATTGCTAGGAAGAATTGATACAAGATATCTACTAGCCTTGACAGTGGCATGAAACATCCTCTCTGAAGTAAACTACAATTGGAGCCATGGGCAGATAATTCCCATAAATCATAGTTCCTTTTTTTTATGTAGGTAAAATAGGAAATTACCTTCAATTTGGTTCCAAACAATGCCTGACACATGAGCACACACCATCTTGATAACCCAAGATCTCCCAGATTATTGACTACTTCTGGAGCCACCGATTTCTGTGGATCCAGCCCAGTGTGCTAGGCTTTAAATATAGTTACATTCTAATTTGATTTGAAGGTGACATTTTCATATATAGCACAGTTATCATGTTAACCCATTTATTGCAGCAGGTGGCGAAGAGTAATAGTTATTACTATTATTGCAATGACTGAAATTTCAGTCATTCTCAGTTGATAGGTTAAGAAATAATTTACATACTGTCTATAGTTTTGAGAAGGATCATTAACATTCTAAGAGTTTTTCAGACCATACGTGAAGAGAATAGCAGAATGGATACAATGGGCCTGTAGCCATCTAAACATCCGGGTGACTTTTAGTAGTCCTTACACCCTTCGAAACTTGCTCACCAGAGTTGGTGAGACACAAATCTGACCAAGAACTGTGTTTATAATATTCCCTGTAAATGTGGGAAGAATTATAAAGGGGAAACTAGCAGGCCTCTCAAAGTCAGACTCAATGAATATTAAAAAAACCAAAGACAAAATAGAAAAATCTGGGATGGCTGACCGCATCTGGAAAGACAAAGGTGAACACTATCCTCTCTTGGAATATGGATGGGGAACGCTGTTGGAAACTGAGAAAAATCAAAGAAGCAGCGTACATTAACATGTCGGCTGGGTGTGTATGTCAGACATGTGTGGATTTCAACTTTATGTGGCTCTTCCGCTACTCAACAGAGACATGGTATGGAAATCCAGGACTAACACGAAAAGGAAAAAAAAATTTCTGTTTACCACCATTACATTCGGATAGTATACCTGAAGAAGGCCGTAGAATGGATTGGCCAAAACATTGTATAAACAACAAGGACTTCAATCGACCCCAAAAAAACTCTTTGAAGTAATTTACATATTTGGATATTTGAAATGTCAAGTTAATATTGATTCGATATAAATCATAATTAAAAATAAAGGTCCTATGTTTAAACATATAGAAGTTAATTATATTAAATTTAAAAATGTTTCAAATTAATATTGAGCCTAGTTCAGCATGAGTTTTAGGGTACATGCCTGGATTGTGTTTGCATTTTAATGGTATTGTGTGTTTTTGCTGTGTTCCAGTACCAAACCCACAAGCAAATATACAGCAATTGGATCAATATAATATAGATTATTTGTTATTGATATTTGTTAATATCAACAAAAATCTTTTTTATTGTTATTTTCTTGTTTCTATTTCCAGGGTGCAGTTGACGATAAAAACACAAAACGTAAGATTGACGATTATGATATGAATGTCAGGGCCTTAGGATTGGAAGCTAGGGTTATGGTAAGTGTGTTTGTTTTTTTTGTTTTTTTCTACTGTGAGTAATTTATTATAGATATAGAGGAACCCGTTTATTATAATCACGGATAATGCTATCGAACAATTATTGTTGTCAAAATCAGTCGTTCCAAGACACTTTATTTGAAATTAATTAAAAACATTTTTAAATTAAAAAGTAAACCTTATGTTAAATTTTTCATAATAAAAAATTGTTTATAACAATAAATTTAATAACAGAAGAATGAATTCATAACAATGAATGTAAATTGTTCCAATTTTTAAAATTCTTTCCTTAATTTTATTAGCTGGTTATTTAAAAGTGATCACAATGAGCAACTTTAAAATGTGAAGATTATCCTGCAAAACAAAATCACAAATATTCATCTTTTTTTCCAGGCTACTGACAAAATGAAATCCGAAGAAGAGTTGGCAAAAGAAGAAATGGAAAGATTAGAAAAACTGGAAGTAAGTATCCTTGTTTTTTTTTATTATTATTATTATTTTTTTATTTTCATAATTATTCATAAAAAATATAATAAAAAAAAGATGGATGTAAGAATTGTTTTTATTATTATTATTTTAGTATTTTCATAAATGTATATATAAAGTTTATTATTTATTAAACAAAAATGCCTCTATGGGCATCTCCGTATACAATTTACATTGAAAAAAAAATACTTATTCAACATTAAAATACACATTAATATCAAGTGATAAAAATGTGTATGAAACTTAATAAAAAATTACAAGTTGATCAGTACAGAATTGCCCTGTTAATTTATTTTCTATCCCAGATGATCTAAATTTTCATAAATATTTATGTAAAATATCTTGAAAACAAAGGTTATTTCTGTGCTATAAATTTCTTTGTTTATTCTCTTATTGTAGAAAGAACGTCAGCTACGTATGAAAGCACCATGGGAAGCTGAAAAGAAAGAGAGCCGTAAATATATGTCTGCTGATGCCCTTGGAGATGAACAGTGAGTATAAAACGAAACATTCCTGTTTTTATTAACTTTATGACTACTTTTTACCTTCATCTTAATTTATTAGTTGCTTTTTGTCGCAACTTTTGCTCAGACCGATTACTCTTCAGTGGTGAGAAAACAAAAAATTCTTATCCAACTCTGCTGGACCCGTCTTTGCAAAAAGTACTAAGAGAGGTTTATCATTATCACCTTTACGCTGGGTACTGCGATGCCGACCTTGCTTGGGCATCATTTATTTTGTTCACCAGTTTTTTTTCTACGCTCCTGTCTCTCTTTCTTGCTTTTCTGTTTTTCTTCCCAATTATCGCATTCATATCTCCGAGGAAGGCCTAGTTCTAGCACTATGACAGGTTCAGCATGGCCACCGAATCTAAAGACTATGACAATAATCTTTTACAGTTTCCTTTCCTACTAAATGAAGCTTACAATCCAGCTCATTATGTACTCATTAATCTATGTTATTACACTGTTTTCACAATATGAGTCCTTGTCACTATTCTTCTTAATGCCTGTTTGAAATCTTTTGTCTTATACTGATATACGTATCAGTATCATAAGCAAAACAAAAATCACTTATGATAATTTTTCTTATAGATTTTTAAAATAATGTTATTATATTCTACAGAAATTAAAATGCAAATTTTTTTATAGCTAAATTTTAGGACAATTTGTCTTTTCTATTTAATTTTATTATAGATTTTTAATCTTACAGTGATTTTCTTTTTAAATCAAATTTCAAAGATTTTTACTACATTTTAGGACAATGTTGTATATGTTTAATAGTCAAATGAATAACATTCTTTTCCTTATAAATTTAAAAACAATTTTTCTATCAATTCTGTTAATTAAAACCTTTTAGCAAACAAACATTGTATATAGTGCGAATTGCTCACACTCACAGTGTATTCAAAGGGTGGGCCGATAATGTCTTGGCTTGTTAGTCTTGTGAAACTATATACTTGCGGCACTGGAACAGCCTGTGCTGAATAATCTGGTGCTAGCACGGCGTCACTTTATTGGCAATGCTAAAAGTACCTAACCCCATATCTCTGCATAAGATGGTGAAATCTTTTTTGCATTGTTGTTGCAGTGTGTTCTCCAACTGGTCATAGAATTGACCTTTATTTCTTCAGGGTGTTTTTTGGACTGGTTGTTTGTTGGAGAATCCACATTGATGTTATTTGTTTATTGATGATGAAGAGTAAAATTTGTTAAAACTAATTAAAATAGATAAGAATTAAGGATATTACTGAAAAAAGAATTGAGAAAATGTGATGCAGTTAATTAGAAACCGTCAACTAAAACTGTCTACATAGGTTTCTTCAGTTTTCAAGTTGGTCTGGTTATGTATGTATCATGTGTACAGGCCGTACCAATGGAGCTAGAGGGCTGGAAATTTAAACATTTACTCCATATTATGTTTAGAAAAAACACTTTTTTGCCTTTTAAAAATTCCCTCCCTAAACAGGTTTTTAATGGGTGGTTCAATTTACAATGTAAGTTTATGCTAAATTGGTCCCTTAGTTTGTATCTGGCAGCATTGACACTTTTTTTTTTGAAAATTTGGACTTGTTTAGTGATCACTGCCCAACAAGGCCAGAGAAGTAACTTCTTTTTTCCAATTTTTTAATTGATCACCTCAACACAGTTTCTATTGAGTGACTAACCAGGCCTGTTTTGTTTTTCCTTAGTTTTCTGATTCCTATTTTAAAAGAAAAATCTAAAAAAGATGGGAAAAAGAAAAATGTGAAATTTGCAGGGGATAGTGATGATGATGAGGAGGAAGAAGGTGAAAAGTTGAATGGAGAAGATGATGATGAAGAAAAGGATGAGGAAGATGTAGAAGATGATGAGGAGGAAGAAGCCAAAGATTCAGGTATTCACATCTTTACATATTTTGTTGATGTGCGAGTGGCCTAACAGTTAACAGCACAGAGAATGGAATCGGCAAACCAAGTTCAAACTCTGGCTGTGACAGTTGGCATTCACTTCGCACTAATGATGCCCTTGGGAAATAGCTGGGCAGGCTTGGCTATTCAGCGTTTGTTGGAAACCAGTCTAGGAGAAGGACAACTCTGAAAAAAAAGTCGTCAGACAGTTGAAAATTCATGATGGCTCAATATCCAAATTCTTTTGGAGTGTACCAAATTATATGCTTTTATCACAAAATGCACAATTGTTTAGCTAAGCTGCCCCACTATAAAAGGTTGTGATAACAAGAAAGAGATTAAGAGTCTAAACAACAATTGGGATGATAATGACTTTTCTCAAAAATAGATAACACCAAAAATGAAAAATATTTAAGTGAAGCTCAAGTTTAGGAGAATGTTGTCCTGTGTTATTAGAAACCATCAACCAAAACTGTCAACATAGGTTTCTTCAGTTTTTAAGTTGGTCTGGTTGGCTGGCTATGGAGCTAGAGGGCTACAAATTTAAACATTTACTCTAGAAGAAACGATTTTATGTCTTTTTCTACAATTTAAGATTATGCTAAATAAGTTTGTGTCCGGCAGCCTTCAGTTTTTTTGTTTTTTTTAAAATTCAGACATTTTTAATGATCACCTATTTCCAATTTTTTAATTGATCACGGCCAACATGGCATGCTGCCAAAAGACATAAGTCACATGACGGTTTCTATTGAGTGACTAACCAGACCTGTTATTTAATTTTTTTATTATACAGATGATGAATCCGTAGACAATTCTTACAGTGACATTCTGTCCGATGAAGACGATAGAAAGACAAAAAGGCATGAAGAAAAAGAAAGTGAAGATGAAGAAGAAGAAAATGAAGAAGGAACAGAAAAAATTAAACAAACAAAAGAAGAGGTAAGATTCTAAACAGTTGGTTGTCCATTGTTCTGATGATGTTTGTAGCTGTGTTAATTTGACCAAAAATTTCAATTAAAAAAATATTAGTAAATAGTGACAGTATAGTCCGAAATTGTATAAATATAAATAGCAGCAAAAATATTGATACTATTGAAAAAAAATGACTTATGTAGTTAAGTATATATTTTTTAATTATTGTTTTTAAAATGTGTTTCTTTGGATCTTTGAGATTATTAACCAACAAAAAAATTAGATTTTTTGATAGTTTAGCGACAGCAGATGAAGTTGATGTTTTATTGTTTCGTTTCGATAGGAAATAGCCATGGCTAGAAATTCTGCTATGAATTTATCTGCTATGAATGTTCCGTAACCCACCCAGTGTGCCCATGCGATAAGACAGCCCTGTCACAGTGGACCTGAATGTGGCTGACAAGTCCAATTCTTGAGGTGCACATTCTGTCCTTAGCATGGGACTCCAGCTCATTTACATGGATGCTGCATTGCTTTAGGCTGTTCTTGATGCAGTCCATATGGCATTTCTTGGGACACCCTGTGTTTCTGTGACCCTTAGATTAGAAAATTACTAATTTTAGGTTTAAAAAAAAAAAAAATTAAATATCAACTAAAATATCTTTTCATATAATTCCTACTTGAATCTAAAATTGTTGTGCATTTGTGCTACTGGGTACTGTTCCAACAGTGCTAAAATTCTAGAGTCAAGATTGGATGAATTAGGAATTCGAGGAATAGTTGAGACTCTCCTAACCACAGCATTGCTGGGGTGTGCAAGCATACTGAAGAAAGTGCTGAAGATTTGAGGAGACTTACTGTCACTCAGTCACCAGTGACCAGCCATCTGATGTGAACATGCAGATCTTGAAATATAATTATAATTTCTTATACTACAACTAATAGTAATAAAATTCTATGAATAATTTCTACTATTACTAATTTTACTATTATTTTTTCGGTATAACACGCACATTTCTATAGGCTGCATACTACAGTAGCACCCCTGTGACTTATGTATGGGTCAAAGGCTGAAGCCAAAATATTATAAACACAAACAAGATGCGCCTTATATATAGGTATATACAGTATTTTTTTTTTTTTAATACAGAGGCTGGCTGCAATATCAGAGGGCGCCAAGAAACAGTTGCCATTTACATTTGAAGGTAAGAGTTGTCATCTGTTTTTTGTTTGTTTTTAAACTTCCACTTTGTACCTTTCTACCTATTTTTATCTTTTTAAAATCTAAGTTACAGGGTGGGTGAAAAACTCCCTATTGGAAATTGGTAATAACTTTATTGGTTGATTGTAGTCAAACTAGCTTTACTTTGGACCATACAATGGTAGGATTTGCCTGCTGTGTTAAAATTCATCATATGCATTTCCGTAAACGTTTTGGTATGGCCTCGATAGATTTGGAAAACAGTATCTTATAGTGAGAACAACGTTTTTGAAGTGTACATAACATTGAAAATCTAGACATCAAAGGGGGATAACTTTTTGCAATCTTTATGCTATCGTATTTTAGGATCAAATAAGCAAAGATTGGGGATTCAATTTGCAATGTAAGTTGATTCTAAATTGGTCCCTTAGTTTGTGTCTGCCAGCATTCAGTCTTTTTTTTTTTTTTAAATTCAGACTTTTTAGTAATCTCTGCCCAACAAAATACGAGAAATAATTTATTCATTGATCACATCTTTTTCCAATTTTTTGAGTGACTAACCAAATCTGTTTAAAAAAAAAAAAATTATCATGAATTTATGGTCCAAACCAAAACTGCTAGCATTTTCCTCAGGTAGCTTAATTTTACCACCACTACTGCTTATTTACGAGGTAAAAGAAGCATGTGTGGCAGTGATTCATAATTTCCCTTTGAATGCTAGTAGGTTTTACATTTTGAAGTTTTAGAAGAAAAAAATTGTTGATAATGTCAAAAATGTTTCCCCGTCCAATTATACAGTAATGCATGTACCTGCAATGTTTGGGATAAAAAGAACAGGACACTGTTCTGACAAAGCGTATATAGGTTTTATTCACCTTTTTCCATTGTCGGGTTTTTCTCTCGGTTTACAACAATTTTTGTAGTCGGCTATTGCTGGAGAGGCAATGAAGGCTCTTAAGGTGGAGGGAGAAAGGACAGTCACTTGCTAATGTTTTCGGCCAGTGTTTGTGGTAGGCGTGTGTGACCAGTGGCCTGTGACTAATTTAGTAGTAGATTTGATGACCTGCTTAATTTACGGTCAAGTGCCTCTTCCCGTGTTTGTGCGTCCCTTTTTGGACATAGATGCTTAGCGATAATTTTCTAAGATGGTGGTCTGTTGTGGTTGAGGGAAAATTAACTTATTTTTGGGACCTCTGACTTTCTCTAAATCTCAACTCAAACTAAATACTTTTCAAAACTGATTTTCTGTCATCTGCTAGACTGTGATTCTGATTGGCCGAGCCCTGGTCATGTTATCAGTACCTTTTTCGCTTCCATAACCCATCCATCAACTACGGTATGCTAGCTGTCAGCCACTATATTGTATCTTGGAGTCACACTGCGTATTTCGGTACCATCCATTTCTTCTCTTAGACTTGGTGTCTGTGTTTTGCTAGATAAACTGACCATATGTCCAATTCCATTATAGTATTATTTTATTATCACAAGAGATAGCATGGGAAAACATCCTTCACAGTGGATTTGAGACTTGCCATACCAAGATAGATACACAGATATATGAATATGCACACATATACATACATGTATACATACACATACATGTATACATACACATTAAAATTAATGATGAACTTAATTAAGACAAACTTAATTTAAAAGTCTCACATCGATAATAATGTTACACAATTTTCAAAGTCCATTTTCTCATCCACAATTTTCAAGCAGAGAATTTTACATTGAATTTCTTTTCTTTCTTGTAGCGCCGACCACATTTGATTCTTTCCTGTCACAATTAGACGGGTATTCCTCAGATAATCAGATCACAATCATTGAACGAATACAAAAATGTAATCATCCCAGCTTAGCTGAAGGAAATAAGAAAAAATTGGAGGTAAGTTCATTTCTCTCTCTATAATATTAAATCCATACAGACAATAATTTCTAGTCTTATGTCAACATCTAAATCAAAGCTCCATCCTCATAAGGTCTTGGTGAGTAGTCGGTTGATTATGGTAAGTTATGTCTATTATAAGCTGGTAGAGAAGTGGTTCTCAGGGTCCCTGCTCACATTCCTCCACTTGCGATTTAAAATAACTCGTCTTACAATAGTGAAGGTATCTCGTCTGTGGCAGCAAACAGGTTAAACAGTTTTACAGTGTTAACAGCGAGTTAAAACTAGACCAGCATTTATAGGAAAAGATTCCTTTGCACAATAATTTTTTTTTTTTTTTTTATTAGTTAAAGGAAATTATTTACATATATTTATTCATATATATTTAAATCAAATTTGAATTTTTTTTCCACATTTTTTAAAAATAAATCTTTTCTAGAAAGAAAAAAAAATTATTCTTTTCTTTAAAAAAAAAAAAAATCTTTTCTACAAAGAAACCAGATTCTAAAGCAGATGTTTATGCATCCATGTGATCTTCCTTAGCAAAAATCACCAATGGTTTAAAATGCTGAAAAAACAAAACTTTAAAAGCTATTAGAAACCATCTACCAAAACTGTCACCATAGGTTTCTTCAGTTTTAAGTTGGTCTGTCTGGCTATTTATGTATGGGGCTAGAGAGCTGAAAATTTAAACATTTACTCCTTATGTCTAGAATAAAACAGTTAATTTGTTGTTTTTTTAAAAAAAAATCTCCAGTATAAGTTTTTGCTAAATTAGTCCCTTAGTTTGTGCCTAAGAGCATTCACGTTTGTTGAAAATTCGGTCTTTTTCAGTCATCCCTGTCCAACAAAAGGCAAAAGAAGTAACTCATTCATTGATCATCCCTTTTTTTAATTGATCACCCCCAGCATGTCATTCTGCAAAAAGACTTTGTGTCCCACTATATGTAACGATTACCCAATGTTATAATTGTAGGCCAATGTGTGTGGGGGTGGGGGGCTCGTTTGTGACTGAGCTACTTATAAACAACCCCCCTTGGGAAGGTGGTATGTGGAAAAATAAATAAATGGGTAGTTATAATTTAAATAATAATAAATTTTAAAAAAGCAGTTATAATTTAATCAAAAGTTTATTTAATTTAATCAAAACAAGAAAGACTGCATCAAAACTTTTTTTTTACATTTCTTGATTGTTATAAAATAAATAAAAAGGTAGTTAAATCTACCTTTTTATTTATTTTATAACAAAAAAAAAATGAATTAAAAATGAAAATAAAAAGTTTTTATTTAGTTATCTACAAAGTTATTGGCCATTTTCAGCATTTTAAACCAGTGGCGATTCTTGCTACGGAAGATCATATAAACATATAAACATCTTCTACTTTAGAAACTGGTTTCTTTGGAGAAAAGATATTTTTTTCTCTTTTAAGAAAAGATTATTTTTTTAAAGGTTGAAAAAAAATTCAAATCTGATTTAAATATATATGAATAAATATATGTAAATAATTTCATTTATTGTTTTGTTCTTGCTTGCTTTATGCTGAATCAGCATAATTATAAGTAATAGTTTTAACTTTTTTATAAAAAATAAATGTGTAGTTTTAATTTGATACATAGAATAAATATGTATATATAAATAATTTCTATGCCAAAAACAACAATGTCTTCTTAAAAGCAGGAGATATTTACGTGTATGATATTCTATAGCAAAAATCGCAAATGATTTAAAATGCTGAAAATGGTGAGGTACCTTCAACAAAAAATGTTGGATAGCATTATCTCACCTGGCACCCCTCTAAACTATTGTTAGATCTCTGCAAGTCAGTCATTGTTTGATAATAAACATTCCAAGATGCAATGGGAAAAGTTGCTACAATCCTGTCCCCTGTCAGAAG
>VCCN01004959.1:395520-408388 GCA_006491835.1 Architeuthis dux
GCTGCACCAATGGAGCCGGAGTGCTGAAGATTTAAACATTTACTCCTCATGTTATTTTTAGTGGGTTTTATTGTTTTTTTACACTGTGAGGGGTTCAATTTACAATGTAAGTTTGTACTAAATTGATCCCTTAGTTTGTGTCCAGCAGTGTTCATGCTTGTTTTTTGAAAATTCAGACTTTTTTAGTGATCACTGCCCAACAAAATGCGAGAGAAGTAACTTTTCAATTGATCACCCCCAATGCTGTCAAAAGATGTTGGTCACATGACGGTTTCTATTGTGTGACTAACCAGACTTAGTGTTCTACAAATTAGTTTATTCTTCTAGAAGACTTTGAACTTCCTCTCGTTTAATTGAATTTAATCTTCAAATCATTCTTCATTTAAAACAGTTTTGCTGATCTTTTCCAAAAGTTTTTAGCACTGCCTAAAGATCATTCCAAGATTTTAGAGACAGACAGTAAAACATTCACCTTACCTCTTACCTACATGATTTATTTATTTGCAAAGTAGATTTTTTAATCTGCATTAAATAACGTTCTTTACATAACCAACACACTAGATATAAAAAGGGAGATAACCCCTTCGGCATCAACAAACCACATTACATCACAGCCTCTCTTGTATGAGTGTCATCTATTTTTTTTTTCAATTTTTACTGAAGTATTTTGTAAGGTTTAAATTTGTTAGAAACTGTTACCAAAACTGTCAACATAGGTTTCTTCAGTTTTTAAGTTGGTCTGGCTGGCTTAGTATGTATCACGCGTACAGGTCACACCAAAGGAGCTAGAGGGCTGAAAATTTAAACATTTACTCCTTATTATGTCTAGAAAAACGTCTTTTTGCTTTTTTGAAAATTCCTCCCAAAATAAGTTTTTAGTGGGAGGCTCAATTAACAATATAAGTGTTTGCTAAATTGGTCCTTTAGTTTGTGTCCGGCAGCATTCACGCTTTGATTTTTTTTTTTAGGCGAGAGAAGTAACTTATTCATTGATCACCCTCTTTTCCAATTTTTTAATTGATCACCCCCAACATGGCATGTAGCCAAAAGACATGTATTGCATGACGGTTTCTATTGAGTGATTAACCAGACCTGTTGTAGTTTTTGTTTTTTGCAAATTACTTTTATTCAATTACTTGAACTTTGCAGAAAATCTCTGAAACAACAACAAAGATCTCTTTATTTCTGTAAAATAACTTCTAATGCAACTTAACAGTGAGTGCAAAAAGTATCTGTTACATTTCAAAAAGTTCATTTTAACATCCTTATTGACAGTCTCAACATTGACAGAATTTGGGCCAAAGATTAAAAAAAACAAATATCAAAAAAAATATTGGAACAAGATTGAACATTGAAAAGTTATGCACAAAAATCTGTTAATTTTGAAAGTATATAAGGATGTTAAAATTAACTATTGAATACTTTTTGCTTCACTGTATCTCAGATTTATGGTAGCATGAGAAAACTTCGTTTTTTTTTCTATTTACACTGTAAGAACTTAAAAACTATCAGGTTTTAAGGAAAGTTCTCGCTGATGTTTCAATTTATTTCGAAAGACAAATATAGTGGTGATTAAAGATACACCTAATCATTAATATACTCTCCTTCACTTTCGGTACCCTTATTCCATCTATCAACAAGTTTTTCGATACCAGATTTGTAAAGTTATTTTGATTTTGACCTAAAATAAAAGACTAACTGATTTTCAATCTCTTCTCTTGAAGTGAATCTAAACAAGTTAGTCATTTTCTTTTTCTGAGAAGGGTCATTAATATTCAAATGGTTCTTCAGACGATTGAACTCCTTCTTGTTATTTGTGTTGTAAACATCACATTCGGATTTTACACTTGAAGAAGGCCAAAGAATGGATCGACCGAAACGTTGTGTTTACAACACAAATTACAAGGAGTTCAATCGTCCGAAGAACCATTTGAAATTGTAGTCAGTTGGAGCAGGGCCAGGAGAGTATGGTGGATAAATCATTTTTTCCCAACCTCTATGAGATCTTTGGTCACAAGAGGACATGCATTATAATTTTCTATTCAATAAGGATGGATGTTTTCTGTCGAAAGCTGTTGTTGGCAGTAAACTTCAGCTGTGACTGTTTCGTAATCGTTTAAAGGTTTGTAATGGATGATTCCTTGCATATCCCACCGAACACTCAACAAGATCTTCAGAAGAAGGTCACCTCTCAACCGGGGTACAGGTCTATCATTGTGACTGAACCACTGACAGCAGTGCTTAATATTGTGAAAAAGGATCCATTTCTCATCCCCAGTAACAACTCTGTCCAAAAAAGTAACCTTGAGCTGAAGGTCATGTGGGACCCATTTAACACTTTTCCTAACTTCTTCAAATTGTGATGAACAGTCGTATGGCTAACATTGTATTGTTCACCAAGTTCCCTGACTGTAACAGCAGGATAGGAATGGCATTTCAGCTATGTTGTTCAAACGCTATCAGTACAAAAAAAGACAACTTTTGTTACAACCTAAATCATTTTGCAACATCTAAGATATGTATTTTTACTCTCAGTATATATGTTTCGCTTAACAGAAGAAACACATTTGAAAACAGTGGCTAATAATCTAATTAATGGTAAAGATCTACATTCGTTAACCAAGTCGGAAAAGAAATAGAAACAATTTTTTTTCCCAGTAATGTTTTGTGCTTTTAATCCATTAGACTCTAACAATCTTCCTAGAAGTTGTTAGTTTTTAGAAAAAATGTTTTTTAATATTTTATGAGGGGGTTCTATTTACAATGTTACTGTATGGTAAATGGGACTGTTATTTTCCATCCGTTGTATGGAATTGAGGCTTCAAAATATTCGGTTACTTCACTTGTGAGGTTTCTTTGATATTTTACTGACAATTTTTCTGTTCTTTCATTAAGGTTTTTTGCATAGAAAAATCGTCATTAAAATATCAAACAAACCTAGTTAACAACCTTTACAAGGGAGGTAATAACATGCTTTGAAACCTTACTTCTATACAATGGACTGAAAGTAACGGTCCTGTTTACCATACAGTTACATTACAAATAGAAGCCCCCTCGTAAAACTGTAAAAAACATTTTTTCTAAAAACTAACAACTTCTAGAAAGATTGTTAGGATCTAACAGATTAAAAGCACTACTGGTGAAAAAAATGTTCTATTTTTTTCTTTCTTTTTCGTCTTGGTTAACGGATGTAGATCTTTACCTAATTATCGATTAATCAAATAAAATAAATTTTATATTTCAATTTGTAGATCTTTTACCTAATTATTGAATAATAAAATAAATTTTATATTTCAATTTCTGCTGACATTGGTATATATTTTGCTGTAATATTCAATTTGAATCATTGGCATCTCTTAAATGAAAACAAAATTACACGTCTGGTTAGACACTCAATAGAAACTGTCACATGATCAATATATATATATATATATAGCGTGTACAGGTTGGTGCAGCCTGTACACGTGATATAGATAGCCAGCCAGTCCAGCTTGAAAAGTGAAGAAACCTATGTTGACAGTTTCTAACAACGGCTCATTTTATGAAACTTGTAATGCCATCTCATTGAAGAGGTCTAGTTGGTGACATAAAACATATGTAGTAGGGATGTAATTTCAACGTAAAACATTTTATATATACCCAAAAGTTTTCTAAATATATACTGTGTGTGTGTGTGTGTGTGTGTGTGTGTGTGGAGATTATATATACTTCTGAGTGTATGTGCACATACTAACTTCTCCCCTACTAGTATATGACAAATACCCACATATTGTACCATGTTAATTATTTTTAAAACAATGGCTTCACGTTCTTGAAGCGAGGGGAATTTTAGTCGTCAAAATCGAGCAGAAACTTCTCTTAACTTTTAGGGGTAAAAATTGAGGTGCAATTGTTTTTAAATTTTAGGGTCAAAATCAAGGGAGAATTATTTTTCACTTTTAGGGGTCAAAATTGAGGGGTAACTTTTTTCACTTTATGGGGTCAAAATCGAGTGGGAACTTATTCTTTTACTTTCCTCTTTTTTTTAGCTTCCTCTCTCTGACTGACAGAACAACCAGCAAAAAATATTGATGACAATGGCTTTTATATACACTAATAAGATTTGTGAAGCCAAAACAATAGTAATTTTACATATAAATTGTTTATGTGGATGTAAGGGAATCCGACAGAATGGTAGATGTAGTTTGACAGTGTGGAAATTAAATATACCTAGCTGTATGCACACCATAACCCACCCACCCCTTATTCAATAGAAGGAACACACATGCATAGACACATACTAACTGGACATCATAGACCATATCAGCACTCCTACTTATCTAGACAAGATTCCTGGAAACATAAATCACACCCTGTACCCCCACCTGCTTAATAGCTGATACACGGAACCTCCTAATCTAAACACCCAGACCCTACCAGCTCAAAGACCCACACAGAACTTTCAACCAAAAACCAGGTCACCTTCGCTCCTTCCTTACCAGAAACAGAAAATCTTAATACCATTCTTCATTTCATTTCGACTATCCCAACATGGATGGTTGCACTTTTCGGCAGTGTTCAAACTTCTTCTGATAAAGCTGCTTGCAGCGGCGAAATGCATAAAGGCTTATCTTCATGATAATAAATATGTTTGTGACGTAACACGCTTTTCTCAATCGTTCATTTCCACATTGTCAAAATACATCTACCAATATAAATTATAAAATTGACTTTCTGAGAAAAATTACATAAAATTTTAAATAAATGCCTAGATTGGCCATGGATCACAAAAATGTTTCCGCGGGCCTTATGTAACAAACTAATAAAACAATATTTCTCATATAAAATTATATAATAATTACATGGGTGAGAATTAACTCCCTATTAGAAATTATATGTAACTTTTGTAAATATTGATCTATATCATAATTATTGTATCAGTTGAATTTTAACACGGCAGGCAAATTCTGACATTTTAAGTAAAGCTAGAGTAAAGCTACAATCGACCAATAAATAATAAAGTTATTACCAATGTCCAATAGGGAGTTTCTTTTCACCCACCATGTATATTATGTATTAATGATATATATTATATGAATATATGATGAATATTTATGCTTATATAATGTTTTGTCAAATTATTTTTCAAGGTTGTGTGCAATATATGTTGCAACAGGTCTGTCCATTGAATACTGTGATTTATACAGGGATTTACCTTCCTGTCTGGAGATCTTCTCACCTGTTGAAGTCCAACTCAGCCATTTAACAAAGGACAAATACCCAAATGTACTTCAGGTAAGTACTACAAAGCGAGCTTTGTTTTATAGTCGTAGTCGTAGTATTATAACAAATACAAATCATATATAAGAAATCAAATATATATTGTTGAAAATATTTAATTTGAGTGCTCGACATATGAAAAAGTTAATTTTATAATTAACACTATCATTTGGAGCTAATATTCCATATTGAAACACAAATGGCAACGTTCATTCCACTGCTTCACACAGCTTGTCAAGCCAGCAAATGGTAGATTTTTTTCTCTATTCTGACAGTGGGATCTCTCCTTTCCCCACCTTTGACCTGGTCATTCCTTAGTTTTCCCAGCATTATTTCTTTTTTGGCTTTTGATAATTCCCTTGTTTTGGTAAATAGTAATAGTGATTATTCTCTTGTCTGTTCTTACTTTTCCATTTTAGGTTTGTTTATTTATAGATCCTAGTGGTATTAGTGTTTCTATATTTGTATATTTTTTTATATTTTAATGGAAGGGTTTATACAACTCAATTGTGTATTTTACGTTAGGTGTTTATTATAATATAAAAAATCAGGAATAAACACCTAATGTAAAATACACACACCAAAAAACAATTGAGTAATATAAACCCTTCCATTAAAATATAAAAAAATATAGAAACAGAGGTTCTTAACTTAGGGTGCATATACCTCCAGTAGTACATTTGCACTTATCAAGTGGTACATAGAGGTCTGAGTGTATAACCATGGTGTACAGTGTGATAACCTGTAACAAAACAGCTTATAAACACAACCAACTAGGCAAGCTTTCCTCCATCTTTCTTTCATGTTACAGTTGCATATAAACCTTATTCAAGGCTGTCCTACTACAACATAAACCAATGGCTGCATTGCCCAGTTAAAAAAAAATCAAAAACTGACATTATGAAGCTGGAAGAGGAACTTAAAAGATATTTCCCAAAACTTTCACTAACAATTAAATGAAGCTCTTATTAAAATCAATATAATTTTATCAATTTTTGAGGTTTTGGGGGTACATGAGAACAAAAAGGTTGGCAACCTCTGCTTTAATTTAAATCAACACAACATTTAATTTGCATTTTGTACAATTTTATTGGTAAATCTTTTTAAAGTACGATATCATTACATTATATTCGGATTATTTTCATGATACAAAAGAATATCTTTATCTTTCTAAAAATGGATTTCAGTTTAATGAATAGACAAAAAAATATCTGCACTGTAATGACAGGGGACGTAATTCGTTATCTGTTACGTCCCTTGAATAATACAGCTGCTGGCTATAGTAAGTATTGATAGTAATCCACACATAATAGAAATATAGGCTTAGCCTATGGAGCCGAGATATATATATCTCATTCATTCATATTAGTCACATTGTTTTCTGGTGTAAGCAGTAAGATTTAATAAGAAGTTTAATGATAGCAAGAATATTTCTATTCTGTGTCTTTCTTGGTACATAACGGTTGAATATCATTTTAAAAGATTGTGAGTGTAACACTATTTATAGAATAGAATGATATTGTAAAGTTAAAGGATGCAACTGACGTAGTAAAGTAGAATTTTTTTGTTTGATGACATAATAAAAAAGCTGAATTTAAAGAATAATAATAAAAATATGAAGAGTAATAAAAACAAAAAATGAAAAAAATTTGTTTGTGGTCAAAAGAACATTATTCTCTAAGCTCACAGCAATTATTATCCACGTATATAAAATACAATGTGTATCCATCTATTTCATAAACGTCATAATTTCTGCTGGCACAGGTAAACTAGTGTTTGAAATCATAATAAGTGATTGTGATTCATTTACTGTTTTTCTTTAATTCTTTTTATATTGAAAAGGCAATTGCATTCTCTTATTGAATAAGAAATACAAATGTTTGTTTATTTAGACTACAATGCTTGCTCTAAATAATTATGAAGTTAGAAATACATTGTAACAATTGATAAATAAGAATTTTTCTTCAGTTATTGAAAGGTTTGATCGTCTCAAATTTCTTTTTGGATGAATTTTTGAGAAAATACTAGTAAAAAATTAACTATTTGACAATGCTCCAAGAAATTCAGACAACTTAAGATTATTACTACTAGGTTTTACACCTAGTAGTAATAATCTATAATCTTAAAAGCTAAAAAGAACTGGAGAAAGCAAAAGAAAGGCATGAATTTTGTTGATATCACATATACATTATATGAAAACTTGTTCTTTTCATGAAATTAGCATGCATAGCAATTCAATCCACATCAATTTAGAATGTGATCAGATTAATATAAAGTGTATAATAGACATAAATAACACCCCTGTAAAAAAAATCACAAAGCACAAATGGCGTAGAGGGCTGAAAATTTAAACATTTACTCGTTATGCCTAGAAAAAACGTTTTTTTCTTTGTTTTTACAAAGTTTCCCCGTTAAATAGGCTTTTAGTGGTGGGTTCAATTTGCAATGTAAATTTATGGTAAATTGGTCCCTTAGTTTGTGTCCAGCACCCTTCACACTTGCTTTTTGAAAATTTGGACTTTTTTAATGATTACTGCCTAACAAAAGGTGAGAGAAGTAAGTTATTCATAGATTACACCTTTTTCCAATTTTTTAATTGATCCCCCCCCCCCCCCGTGTATAAGTTACTTCTCAGTCTCTTGCCTTTTTGGGGGCATCACTAAAAATGTCTAAATTTTCAAAAAAAACAAGAGTGAATGCTGCCAGACACAAACTAAGGGACCAATTTAGCATAGACTTACAATGCAAATTGAAACCCCCTCAAAAAAAATATTTATGGTGAGAAAGTTTTTTCTAGGCATAAGGAGTAAATGTTTAAATTTTCAGCCCTCCATTGGTGTGGCCCGTAAGCGTGATACATACATACATAGCCAGCCAGCCAGACAGACTTGGAAACTGAAGAAACCTATGTTGACAGTTTCTAATAGCTGATGTATTCTTGAACTGAAATTAGAATATCATATTAAAAGCTCAGAACTGAGGATGGCTGCTAACTCTAGTGCAATTGCAGACCTGACTCTCTATCATTTAATTTCAATAAAATTCTTGAGGAAATAAGGAAAATTGCTTTCTTGCCTGTATTCATTTGTTTGGGAAATATAAATGTATTTCTGTCATTTAGTAAAACTAGATTAAATACTCACTCTAACTTGCTGGGGGGGGGGTGCTTTGAAAAGAAAGAAAGAATCAATAAAACAGATGGAAATCAGATAGTTAAACACTATATGATTAATCACTGCTACCCACAACAGACCAGTTTAAACACTGTTGCTGGTCTTAGGTTATTCATGTGTTCTGACACCTATATGTATCTATCTATGTATCTGGACTTTGCCCAGCCATAACCGTTCATATATTTTGCACACAAACACTCTCCTCAATGAGTAGGGAAATGTTTTTTTTTGAAAATTCCCCTCCTAAAAAGATTTTTAATGGGGTGTTCAGCTTAGTTTGTGTCCAGCAGCATTCACACTTGTTTTTTGAAGATTTGGATGTTTTAGTGATCACAGCCCCAAAAAGTTTTAAAAGGTAACTCAACAATCACCCAATTTTTTTTTCAATTTTTTTAATTGATCGCTCCCACAACGGTATGCTGCCAAAAGACGTTGGTCACATGACAGTATCTATTTAGTGACTAACCAGACCTGTTCTTTTAAAAAAATTTTTTTATTCAAACCATGCTTGTAGTATTTTCATCAAGGTAACTGTACCCCCACCACTGCTTAATTTACAAGGTAAAAAGCAGCATATATGGGTGGCGGTAATTCATAATTTCCTTTGAAATGCTGGTTATGTATTTGTTTTTATATTTGTGGCTTTTAGAGTTTTTTTACGATCTCAGAAAAATGTTGAATGTACATACACAGTACTTAACAGAAAATAAACAATCATTCTTCCTTTTACTCTCTATGAACGATATGAAGTTCCCACTGCTTGTTTTCATCAACACCCAAGCGAAAAAGTGGGCACAAAAATGTGTCCATTTTAGCATGAATTTACATTATAAATAAAACTAATTTGCTAAAAACCTTTCCCGGGGGCACATTAGTAAATACAGACATACTTTTGGTGAATTATTATAAGATTGCTTTCTCTTTCACTACAATTATTATACTAGCAAGAATCATTTGGTTTAGTCGTTATAACTAAAGTCGTTTTAAATTTGCCTTGAGTATAATTGTTGGCTTAAACTAAGGATTTTTAATTTCAATCCTAGTGTGGTGTCAACTAGATATGGAATAAATTCAATCAGACATGATGCATCATTTGCTGTTGCTCGCAGTCCATTGTTTAAAATGGTGGGTAGGTGATATTTTTATCAGAAAACTCATTACCTCTTAAGTGGAAGAGTCCATGGTTACAGAGAACCAAGAAAATCACCCTGTTGGTTAGTCGTCCTTTAATCTTATTTCTGTTGTTCGTTCCCACCTAGTTGTACAAATAGACATTATTGACTTTAGTTGTTTGAATTTCTTAGATGAAGCTTTGTCAAATATTATGAATTTTTGTCTAATAATCAATTATGTCCAAAAATGAAAAATACTGTTCCGTATTTGTTTTGCAGCAAGAGATTATAAAGGCAGCGTGCACCCTATTGTTCTCTATCTTACACCCCTATCGTACCTCTCACCACCCCAGCTACCGACGTAGGGCCTACAGGGGGAATTCTATAAGGCGGTGCAAAGCTGTTTTCACCCCCCCCCTCAGACACACTGCACAAACACCCACATCCTTTAGCTGTCCTATTTTCATCTGCTATAACTCTTTTAGTATGTCATGTTTGCTCGCTGGTAAACGATAGTCAACCTATTTTATTATGATGGCCATTGTATTTACTTCAAAGTTTCGATACACAGCTCTACCCAAGAAACTCTTGGGGGCCCCGGTGCAATGCACCAGTTGCACCTCCTCCTCAGGCGACTCAACCTAACATACCATTTGGGAATTCTCAAAATTTCTTCCTATAAAAATAATAGTAATTGCTTCTTCGCTTTACTCCATTTTGGCTTACGAAAGGTTTTTATAGGAACGCTCTACTCTCAGATAGCGGAGAAAACTTGTATTGACTGAAATCAATTAAAGCCGGTCTGGTTAGACACTCAATAGAAACCGTTATGTGACTAATGCCTTAGAAACCGTTATGTGACAGCATGCCGTGTTAGGGGTGATCAATTAAAAAATTGGGAAAGGTGGTGATTAATGAATAAGTTACTTCTCTCACCTCAAAGCAAGAGTGAAAGGTGCTGGACAAAAACTGAGGAACCAATTTAGCATAAACTTACATTCCAAATTGAACTCCCCACTAAAAACCTATTTAGTGGAGGAATTTTCAAAAAACAAAAAACGTTTTTTTCTAGACATAACAAGGAATAAATGTTTAAAATTCCACAATTCTTTCATGATTCAAGTACCATCCGGTGGCAGGGAGGGGGGGTTGATGCAAAGTTTTATGCAGGAATTACAAATGCAATCTTTGACATTATACCATGTGTGTTCGTGTTTTGATTGTATTCAAGCATTTAAAATGGTTGACATTCAAAATGCTGACATATTTTCCATTTGATAAGTTTGGCTTTGTTACCTGCGATGAACATTGCAAGGTCTATGAGAGCCAAACTCACTTTCAGTACAAAATTGAAAAGGGTTGAAAGCATCCATAAAGAGATTTACAATATTTATATTTCTGACCTGTTTTTCATGATGTCGTAATAGAACGTTTTGTTGTCATAAGCAGGGCTGTGGAGTCGGACACAATACATCTGACTCCGACTCCTCAATTTCTGATACCTCCAACTCCAACAGCTTTAAAATGGCTATAATTGGCTAGATTTTTCATTTTCAGCCATGTTATTTAATTATACTTTTTAATAAAAAATATACTTTCTTAAAAGGTTTAAGAAAGTATATTTTTTATTAAAAAGTATAATTAAATAACATGGCTGAAAATGAAAAATCTAGCCAATTATAGCCATTTTAAAGCAATTGAAAATGGTAAAGGTTACCATTTTCAAAAATAGAGAAAAAAGATTTACAATAATTTTTTGTGCTTTCAATCCATAAGACTTCCGTTTTCTCAGGAAATTTGTCAGTTTTGAAAAGTTAATTTAAGGTTTTGCAGAGGGTTTATGTACATTCAGGCAGGCCTTCCACAGGAAGTAGCTCGAAAACCAACCTGTTGGGTGGGCTTTCAAGTAGTACTGTTACATTTACTCGGATTTGGTGTTGGTATATTTTTACTGACTCCAGTCCATAAAATTATTCGGACTCAGACTTCACAACTGTAATAATTTATTGTGTGATTATAATAAGTTCTCTCATGACATCACAATGTTCTATGAGAACGTCATGAAAAATAGGTCAGAAATATAAATATAAATATTGTAAATCTCTCCCTCGCTTCATATTGAAATATTAATGAAATTCTGTAAGAAATGTGAGAAACAAATGTCAAAAATTATGTAAACAATGTTGCAGGTTTTGAACAGTCTGTTCTTGTTGAGGAATACATTCATTGTATTTCATCTGAGTAAAAAAAATGTGCTACAAAATTGAGTTACTGTTGAAATATAACCACACTGCAGTGAGATCTCTTTAGCATACAAAAAGATTTGGTAGCCGTTTTGTTCGATTACACAAAAATTGATTTACACTGTTAACAGCTTAGAAGTAGTGAACTTAAAGTAAGAAAATGCACCGTTTGCCCCCCACCCCCACCCTACAGCGGACACCCGTGCTCACAGTATTTATACGTACACAATTTAATATCAGTGACAGATATTCAGTATTCTCTTCTTAATGGTCTCAGGCCACTAAAAAGTCTGAATTTTCAAAAAAACAAGCATGCATACTCCCCCCCCCCTAAAAACTTAATCGTGGGGTGAATTTTCAAAAAACAAATGTTTTTTTTAGACATAATAAGGAGTAAATGTTGAAATTTTCAGCTCTCTAGCTCCATTGGTAAGGCCTGTACGTGTAATACATACATAAATAGCTAGCTAGCTAGCCAGGCCAGCTTAAAAACTGAAGAAATCTATGTTTACAGTTTTGGTTGACTGTTTCTATAAACCATGTGAATTTAACATCCATAAAATGAAATATGCAAAAATAACCATAGAAAACCAAAATCTGTGGAAAATATTTCATTGAATTTGTGTTCATTTATTTATCTATTCATATATTTTTGTTTGAATTCTGTTGTGAATCTCTTCTATGGAAATAAGCTCTCAAAATAAAAGAGTTCCAATCGATACTCTAAGTAGAGTGCATAGTTAAGCAGATCTCTTGATATCTGATCTGATATTTGTGTCTATGCTTGGCTAGCAAAGAAGACTTTGTTTTTCCCCTTACGTGCATAGATTAACTTTGATGCTGATATAAAAGTTTTATTCATTGACTACTAAAATGTTTTCATCTAATTCATTTCATTTTTACAGTACGTAGACTTACAGTACACTCCTTCAAAGTTTGCATGTGCCCCATTTAACAATAATCTAATCTGCACATTATTTCCAAAGGATCTTCATATAATAATTTAGTGAGAAAAGCTTGTTACATCTCAAACATGTTTTTTATTTTCCACATTGTCTAACCATATCCACCATTCTGTCGG